>JAGFZM010001635.1:101747-126896 GCA_017657215.1 Limnothrissa miodon
GTTGATCTGTGCTAGAGGCTGATAATGTTTTTGTAAAATCTTGCTGAAGGTAGAAATAAGCTAGGGCAGGACTGTTGGAGTGACAGGCTATTCAGCCTGCTGTCATCACTTGTAGTAATGCATCAGCATGTGTAATAACTGACCGTCCCTTAGTGTATGTGAAGGGTGGCTAATCACCTTCGCACATACTGACTGTAAATTCCCCATGCCACAGGGAACAAGATCGACCTGGCGGATAAGCGTGAGGTGGTGAGACAGAGAGCAGAGGAGTTTGCCGAGTCCCAAAGCATGCTCTACCTTGAGACCTCTGCAAAGGAGTCGGACAACGTGGAGAAGCTCTTCCTGGACCTGGCTTGCGAGCTGATTCGCGAAGCCAAGCAGAACACGCTGGACAACAGTGAGAACTCGCCCATGCCCGGCGAGGGGAAAAGTATCAGCTACCTGAGCTGCTGCAGTCTCAACTGAAGGGGTTGTGGTGAGGGGTGGGGCGGGCGCTCGCGAAAACTGCAGACGCGCTGCTCTCCTGGTTATGACCTTTGATGAGGAGGGAAAGGGGAGGTTAGACAGAGTTGTTGCCTCTCTTACAGCCTCTGCCCAGCTGGACGAGTTATATTGTGTTGTTGTTGCCACCAAGGTCTGGTTTGCTTGCTTGTGTGTTTGTGACAACCCTCCAGTGAACTGTAGGGTGTGTTTCTGTTAACGAAAACAAAAGAGGCGTGCTGTCCTGTAGATTCACCCCTAAAGAAAACACTAAAGAATGTTGAGAAGACACAGTTCATGCTGCTGACACCTGGGCAGGGGGGTGCCGTCTCCCCCTGTACTGAACGCAAAGGGAAGAACTCAATGCCTTTTTCGCCATATAATGCAAGTTTAGTGAATTTAGTGCTTTTTGAAGATTCTCTCTCAGAGAGAGAAAATGACTGACATGTGTTTGACGGAATGAGTTGTATGCACCTCTGGTTAGTGTAGTGGATGGCCCACAGTCCGTGTGTGTGTGTGTGTGTGCGTGAGTGTCTTTGTGAGCAAGAGGTCACAGAAAACACAGGTCTTCACCAGCAGTGTCACCCCCTCTTGATGATGTAAAGGGTGAGTCAGAGTGTCCTCATAGGTTACGTGAATCTCACATGCTCAAATGTGGCATAGTGACGAGGTCTCTGCTCTGGCACACCACCCCTGAAACTCACCCCCATGAGTCATACAGACAGTCCTACCAATAAACCCTCCCATACCCAACACAAAATGTGACTGATGGTGAGACATTTCATGCACGCTATTTTTCCCCCAATTCTTATGTTAGCTAACAGGCTAACAGGATGAAAGTCAATCGGCTGCAAAATATATTTGTATAGGCTCTTGCAACAGCCGAAGGACTGGCACCTAAATACGACATACAGAGATTATTGGGAGTACAAGCTCTAATTCTGATAACCCAACAGACGAACAAAGAAAAAATCTGTTTCATCTGCTTCACCCTAACGTGGTGATAAAGAGTGGACCATGTAGAAACACATGGGACTCCATTCTTTGATGGCACATATTTAAGAACAGTAATAGCAGCCCAAGTACAAACAGCATCAATACCAGCCCTGTTTATCTTTTCATTTAACAGTATTATTATTATCATTATTATTATTATTATAACAGAAAAAAAACATTGTCAAGTTTTGTTGGCGCTGTATTATGTTATTATTCCTCTGTCATTGTTGAGAGTGCTTGAGATGTGCCCATGGTGGAACGTCTTCTTTTCAGACATTTTTGAGGTTACTGTACTGTGATATACTGTAGTGATCTACAGCACAATCATGCCATTTGAACTGCCGTTTCTACACAGATAGACCATGTAGGCTATGCGTTTGGTTTAGCATTATGTGTTTTTGCATGGTGCTTTTGTGGAGCATTTTGTGTGACATTCTTTCCAGTATGTGGATTTTCAAGGTGAAGTCAGTGTACCTCTAGGTTACTCATATTACATTAAGCAAAATGTATTTTCCTGTCTCCTTAATTGTGTATTTGAAAAAGAAACTGTGAATTTTTTACCCTTAATCATCCCCATTTTCTTCTGTTCAGAAAACCGCTGCTAAAAGGTTTTATGTCTAGCTAGCATGAAGACCATGTCTGACACACTTAGAGAGAATGATGGTGTAATCATTGGGACATCTTTTCACATACCACCAACCTGTGAGAAAGGAACAGCTGTTGTGTTTTTATAGAGATTTTTTGTCACTCCATAAATGTAATTGGGCTCCTTTTAAAACCAGCGTGTGTGAGTGGGTCTAAGAGATAATTTTCCAAGAATTTGTCAACAAATGTTCTGTGTCAACATAATTACTCTTCTTTTAATGATATATTTTATGTGACATTGTTAGTAAAAAGGATGATATTTATGCCTTTCTAGTCACCTGACCACAATCTGAAATTGCCATATATTTTCTAATAACATGTTTTATTTGAAGCTATAAACCCTTTTATAGTTTTGTATGTACAACTTTGTTTTCTTGTGTACTATTCGCAGTGGCATGACTTGAGCTTCCAACATGCTCAGTGCTAGATACAGTGTTTAGCTTTATTTTGTAGCTACAGGTTATTGTCATTGCCATGCTGTCAGTTGTATAACAAATTCAGTATACCAATGTGGTTTAGTGGTAAGGTTGCTTTTACATGTGAAATTTTCCTATTTTAACATACCATAACCTTTTATAATTTTGCCTATAAATGATAGTAGACTTTTTGTGGACCATATTTTCCATAAAATTATTATTTAGTGAACCCTAATGTTCTCAAGGTTAGAAATGTCCTTAAATGTCCTTTTTGCTGGAAGGACCCAACTTCCCAAATGTTGCTTGTTGGCAATACATGTTATGGATAAAGTATAGATTTAGTTTGATATTTAAACCTTTTATGGTTACAAAAGTACACTATGGGGTTGTAGTATACACCACTAAGTGTGTAGATACAAGGGATACATTCAAGTTGCTTAAATGTCATTTTTTAATGGTATGAGTAGTTAATCTTGTACTTCTTCACTGCTTATATGTAATCTCTTAAGCGGCCACAATAAAATAATGGCACTAATGCTTGTTTGTTTTCATCTAGTGTTTTATCTTCATCTACTGTTTACCATTGTTTATATTGAATGTTCACACACAGTGGGGGCCTTTTCTTTTAACTCGGTACATTAAAGCAGAGATTAGAAAACACACATACATTGATGGCTTCACTTTCTGTCATACACACACACACATAAATACAAGTATATAACCCATATATAGTAGCCTATATGCAGTCCTACTTTAATATAGATTATTTTTTAATTCCTTGTCATTACTTTCATAGACAGCACTGCATTAAACATTAGGATAATTAAATGCCATTTTTTTAGATGCTGAAGCACAAATGAAGGAATTTTATTGTGAAACTTTTTTTAACAGTTTAAAAAATAGTCAGTTGATAGTCTCTGTCTATTGTGCATAAAAGAGAGAGAAAGAGGTGTAGAATGAGGCAAAATAAAGTAATAGGTGTGTGTGGACGGAAAAAACATCAAGTACCATAAACCATTGCGACAGAGGCTGGTTGACGTATTCACGACACACGTAAAGCAGTCTGCACTGGTGGGTTTATGTTTTTTTGTTTGATAACAGCATCTTCAAGCTTAGTCTCGGTAAAAGGAATTATCGATTAACTCTTGATAGGAAGGTGCATTTTTTCTAAATAGCTATACAGGTTGACGGACACCTCTATTTTTTATATTTTTAAATGTAGCCCAAGTGTCAAGACATGCCAAGTTAGTTGCACTACTCATAAGTTACTAGCCTACGTTTGTGCCACTTAAACCTCACCTTCAGCAATTGAGTGCTGATCTCGTGTGCAGCATGTGATGTGCTGAGTTGTACAGACAATCCGCAGATTTTTTTTGTTACAGTTTCCTCTTCCGCACATGCGAGAGCGAGCCAAACATAAATCCAGTGGAGCTGCCTCGCCTCTCAGTCTGGATTGACCAGGGACCAGACAACAAGGAGGTCTGCTACCATGCCTGCATTAACATTTAGGGTCATCTTACTATTTGTTTTGAGCTGTACCCATGTTTTTGCTTTGAAGCCACACTTATTCAGACACAGAGTGCCTGGTCCACCAGACTTCGAAATATCTTATAAAACCTTCTACTTTGAACAAAAGGTAAGAATTAATTATCCACTAGACTACTATTGTGTCTGACTATTACCCTACAATGCAACATTCGGATACAGTGTAACCTAAACTCTGCATTCAACGTTTTTCACTTCAGGCAGATGTAGATTTCATAAGCAATTTTTTTTCTTGATGGCCTAATCAGGTTGACATTATTATGGCAAATATTAATGAAAGAGGTAGTAAAAGCCAATGGCTATAATATAATACTTGTCAGTATCATCAAGCGATAAGGAGTTTTTGCATGTACCTGCCATTATTAATTAACTGCATTTGATATATTAACATAAATGGCCTACACCCTATATACATTTCAATAGTGTACCTTGTAAATTTATTTCATCCCGGGTGTTCCGGGTAACTGTAATTTATACAATCAAATGGGTATTTACAAGCCCACCATTGCGAGCAGGTTCTGGAGTAATCATTAGTGTAGTACCGGTCTTCCGCTGGGGATTTCCTTAATTTTCTGTGTACATAATCTCTGCAGTGCTCGTTTTGTATTGTGTCTGCAGACAATCAGCTTTTCCGTTTTGCCTCCTCAGAAGAATAGGCAAGCTCATCAAAGGTTTGGCCCTGTTCCTGCCCAAGGCACCATATCCCCTCTTGGCTCTGTGCCTGAGAAGGGATTTCTCTTTGAGTAGAGAGTGCTGAAAGTGAATTGAAAAAGCTGTGTTGCTATTTTACTCACTACTACTACAAAGCTGTCATACAAAAGACTCTCATTGTGTAAACTTTTGTTTTGGGGATGCAAATTATATTTTTGCATTCCTTAATATCCTGGAAAGATTTTCTATGAGTAATGAATGTGTTACAGATGGACTTTGAAGTCACAGATAGGGGAAAATACTTCTTGATGCCCTTTTTCTATAAGATTTGGCAGACTTAAGATTGTGGTTTTCCTACTGAGACACAGAGAAGACATTATGGGTTGGATATAACTTGGAACAGAAGGGCTTGCCAGGTCACTGAATTCAGTTGAACCTTGACTCCAGTTACAAGGCTTTGTTTATTTTTTAACCACCATTTCTCCTTTGGCATTCCAAGTATACTGGCCCTCCAAGCTTAATTGTCAGGGCACTCAAAGTTAGTTAGTTAGCTAGTTCATTAGAAGCTTATATTGTCCTTTGCCATTTGGGTACAGTTTCTGAAAGGCACCATTACATACTGTAATTAAATAGTAAAAAGAGAGCAATAAACATTCTGATGTTTGTTGTAAAGGGAGGCTTTATTTTATGTACTTTTTGAGTGAAAAGTAGGCCTAATTGATTTAAACCAGACTATGCTACATCCTGTTGCAGAGCGTTCATATCATCCTTCCTGTCCTACTTGTGGTCAGAGAAGGGGGGGTGTATGTTCTGTTGGGATCAGGATGGTAAGCGATTGAACAGTCACTTGGAGGAAATCCTCTTGGCCGTTCCCATCGGTACAGACAGAAGTAGAATAGGGAGTAGTGGGCAGGATGTTCACCTTTGAAGAGGGACTTCAGGATGCAGGTTCAGGTCAGAGAGCATCTTGATTTTTATCAGGTCAGATCTTCCCACAAATAAAGGTCTGCTCAGTAAAAAATACAGACTGTGTTGGAGATTGCATGCAGTGATGTGACAATGTCTATTACCCCGCTTCTGAGTCTTGGTATTAGACAAAATAGCAAAAAAAAAAAAAGGTTTCTGTAAAATAAAAAGCTTTGCTTTATTGCTTATCTTCTGGCTGAGTTCCACATTTCAAGACTTGGTTTCTAGGGTAACTGAGAAAATAAGGAAGAGAAAACAGTAACAGTTGTGCTGTTATAGTGTTTCCCAACTTAACCTTTAATATTTGCCAGTTTTAACATTGAGTTGCAATGCAAGCCACACCTAATGCAAATTTCTTGTTTTTTAAATATTGTTAAAACCTTAAACCTTGAAAAACCTCAAACATTATTCAGTGGGCCACTAGATGGTGGTACTGGGCTCTGAACTGTAAGCAATGGGCATCTGGGCATGAACTCTTGCTCAGCTTGTGTTTACATGATAAACACAAGCAGCTAGCTGTTTATAAAAGTTACAGTTAAATAGGCTATTGTCACGTTTTTCAATCAATTAAGTCATGTTAAATCATGTTAAAAATTACATTACATCTTTTACCATTATTTTATCATTTTCAACTTACCTTCTTTAATTGTAATGTGTTTTCTGAGCCCTGTGTTTCACAATTTTTTTCACCTGTCTCTCACGCTTATTGATCAAACAATAATTGAGAAATGAATTGAGTGAAAATTTGTTGCTAGTTGCAGGCACATCATGTATCACAAAAGAGCTGTCTGGTTCTGCAGTGCTTTTACATCAGTTGGCCACATGGTCAATAGGCTGTGTGAGGTTCATTTGATGCTGATTTGATGAGCAAATATGAGGCAATTGTGCAAACAATTTTCAATGCAATCATTTCCTTATCATGGCATCACAGCCCTCTGCTTCAGAATAATTGCAGCGTTAATGAAAGTCCACTGTGAGGGGAATAACTTTCCCTCTCTCTTTCACTAGTGTGTGTGTGTGTGTGTGTGTGTGTGTGTCTGTCTTCTGGCTTTCAGGCTATCCTTGTCCAGATGCCAGGCTCTGTTGGAGGCAGCCGAATAAATGAATCATTCAAGCCGGAGAATCTGCTCCTTGTCATTGCCTCATAAAATTTCTGCCTCTTTTGTCATTAAAAGGAAGGAGGGGGGATAGAGAGTGAGAGTTGTGTATGTATGTGTGTGTGAGTGTGTATGTGTGTGTGTGTGTGTGAGTGTGAGAGAGAGAGAGAAGGAGGAGAAGGAGGGGTTAGGGTGAAACAGGCAAACATTCTTTATTAGGCTTTTGGGTCTGTTTCAAGGATGGGGATAACCCCTTAAGTAGCCTCATTGGGCCAACAGCAGCAACAGCTGCAGCTGTGGAGTGTCAATGTGCTTTTTTTAGTCTTGCGAATAAATAAGTCCCCCCCTAAACTGTTTATGGCGAGAGAGAGAGAGGGATGGGGAAGAGGAGGAGGAGGATGGTTAAGGAGAAGCGATGCTGGATTGGGGCATGGAGGTTTTTTTCCGCAGTGAAAAGATGTTGCAGATGGCAGCTCGGCAAACCGGAACTAATGTGGCATCCCTGAGACCCGAGCGCTGGATATTTGAATACAAATTGAGGCTAATTATCCTTCCGCTCTGCCCTGAGGTCGCCTGCCCCACCATGATGAGATGGCAGCGGGCCAGAGGCCCTGAGAGCACACCCCAGCAGTTACTGTACTGTACTGCACTAAGCCCAGGACTGGCCTCGGACAGTCACCAGACACCAGGCACATGCTAGGTATCAGTGAGGAGAGCCAAACCAAGAGGTCGGCCTTGCATTTTAGCCCAGTAATTGAAATGGCATGTTTGAGTTGACTGAAGCAGAGAGAAAGGGAGTGGAAGCGCATGCAAAGATGAGGAATGAGTGAAGAGGAATTGTTGCCGCGAACAATTCAAATAGCCCAAGTTGTCATTCTGTAGTGTAAGATGGATGTTGTAAACTGTTGATTTGTTTCAGATTGACCATTTTGGATTCCTGGAGGATGGCACGTTCAAGCAGAGATATTTGCTTGCAGACCAGCACTGGCACAAAGATGGTGGGCCCATCCTCTTTTATACTGGCAATGAGGGGGACATCACCTGGTTCTGTAACAATACTGTAAGAATCACTCCCATCCTCAATGTCCTTGTATTATCAAAATATAGGCTTTACCTTTAGGAAAAGAATTGTATGCTAAAGTATTTCATTCTTCACTCATACTGAATTGTCTGTATTGCCTGCATTTACTTTAAAGCTTTTTAATTTTTTATTTATTTTTTTGACACAGGGGTTCATGTGGGATGTGGCTGAAGAACTAGGCGCCTTGTTGGTCTTTGCAGAGCACCGCTACTATGGAGAGTCTATGCCATTTGGGGAAGAATCTTACAGTGTAAGTAAGTCATACAAGAAGATGTGACTTGATGTGACAAAGTGTGACCACACCTCGCTGTTTCACTTCACTGTGCATCACTTCAAAATTTGTCCTTATGCTTTGCATTCTTTTTTGTTTTGATATCATTTGTTGTTGGTTCATAATAAACCACATCAAGTCCTGGCCGTGTATACTTTCTAGTAGGAGAATTTCAGTACCCGCTATAGTATTTGGATCACTACAGATTTAAGGGTATTTTTTGAACGCACACCAAGTTTTTTAAACATCAGACCATGTCTAGTTCCCCTTTGCTGTGTCTACACCCTCTAGGATGCGAAGCATCTTAATTACCTGAGCTCAGAACAGGCCCTGGCAGACTTTGCCGTGCTCATTAAATATCTGAAGTCCAGCTGGCCAGGTGCTCAGGCCAGTGCGGTCATCGCTGTCGGAGGCTCGTATGGGGGCATGCTAGCTGCCTGGTTCAGGATGAAGTATCCACACGTAGTAGCTGGGTGAGGATTTTATGTTTTGTATTATTTTTGTATCTAAACAAGAAAGAAAATAGTTATTTATAATTTCATACCAGTTTTTTTGTGGAGCCGCATAACATCACAACAAAATGTCATGAAGTAAATTGGTATGATAAAATAAATATTTTTTTATTTTTGGCAGCGAATCAGTGAAGAACCATCTAATGCCGTAAATTACATTTACATTTCACAACTACAGATGATAAACACTGAAAATTGAAAACAAAAAAAATATAAGAAACATTTTTTCTCTAGAAACTGTGACTCCTTGAAGTCGACGTGAAGTCCACATGAAGACCCATAGTTTGTTGGGATGTGCTGTTGTGCTAGAGCCTTTAGCCGGAGGCCCGTGGGGCATTTTAATGGGCTGCTTTGTCTTCCCCTTCCAGGGCCTTGGCTGCCTCTGCGCCCATCTGGCAGTTCCCGGACATGGTGCCCTGTGGCGTCTTCTACAAAATAGTGTCTGATGATTTTGCTAGGAGTGGAGCGAACTGCCATACCAACATCAGGAAATCGTGGGTGGCTATCGACAAAATGTCCGCCACAGGTGTGTGAAGCGCATCACTTTGTTAGACTGCCACCGGCTTTGTGCTTGGCATCATAGCGTAGCATTTTCAATAGGGAATTTCAGCCAGTCACTGTGATCAAAGGCGCATTAAAATGCATGCATGTTGCCATGTTAACAAGTTACCGTTTAAAGTAAAGTGCTTCAGTTGCCTTTTGTCTGCATTGATGGAGCCATAGACTTTACACTGCTCTATATTTGATTATTCCTGTCTGTGTGTGTTGCCTAACCTCAGACGAGGGGCTCCAGTGGCTCTCCAGAGAGTTCAGCCTCTGTGCACCGCTCACGAGGGGCGACAGCCTTAAGGGGTGGCTACAGGAGACCTGGGTAAATTTGGCTATGGTGGACTACCCTTACAAAGCCAACTTCCTGCAGCCCCTACCTGCCTGGCCTATAAAGGTACCACATCATCTCAACTCACCCAGATCTTTCCAACACCTTATTCTCTTTCCTCACTCATAAAAAAGTCCCAAGTGATTCATAGTAGAATTCACACATTGAGTATTTGAATGCAAAACCATTTTTAAACATTGCATTAAGCAAAGTATTGACTTCATTACGCACTGGAAGACAAACCTTTGGAGTCCTGGCTTTTCCTTGGGCTTGGCTATGATCGCTGTGTAAATCTAGCCTCCTGGCTTTTCATTGTGGGTGTCTACAACACTCTCCAATTAGTCTCATTCATATGCATGAGGGGACTTGGTGGCAGGTTGGATGGAGGAGCTCCCCTGCCTCCTTCTCTTGTAGCTTCCCTTTCTCTTTCTCTCTCTCCTTCTCTCTCTCTCTCTCTCTCTTGACAAGACAGATGGCGATGGTGAACTCTCTTTTTCTGTTCCCTCCAGTTTTCTTCAGAAGGCCCCTTTTGTGGGACCAATCCCTCAGATCTCTGAGGTGTTCTGAGCACTTGTGTCACGTGGGGAGGCCGGCAGTGGAGAGCGAGGAGATAAACTGGGGGGTGGTGAGGTGGGGGGGGTGGTGGTGGCTGGGTTAAGCACAGCCCTCAGTACAGTAGAGTGTGTCTTTCAACTAGAACTATTAGGACAGCAACTGCCCGAAGCTGGCCTTGGATCAGATCTGCATGTGTACAGACTGAGCCACGTGTTTTCTTTTAGTGGTCCCGTTTTTGCTGAGCCCTGCCTCTGAGCCCATTTATCCTACAGTAGAGACCTAAGGCTTTAAAAGCAGGCAGGAAGTCTGTTTCAAGAAGAACTATGTTGATTCCATATATTTCCGCACTGCATGTTTAGCATGCACAGAATCAGTGTGGCAACTGGACATGAGTAGCAGTGCACTATTCCTCCGTCTGACAGTTAATCCATATGTTTCCTCAGAATATAATCCTCCATAAACAGTGTTGTCTGTCCCATCACTTGCACCTTGAAACATCTGTATATCTTGGCACTAGCTATGACAGATTCTGCTTTTTCACCACCTAAAAAGCACTATAAATCTCAGCGGTTGTGTGGTATGTTTAATGATCCTGAGGTGAGAATGCATGAGTCAGTTATGACCCATCACCCTGTGGAATGAATGGCATACTTCAGAACAGCTAATGCTAATGCTAAGAATGCTAATATTGTCAACACATGCTAATAGGGCATTAAGACAGGCACAATCCATTCACCATCAAAGACACCACAAGCACAGGTTGGTTAACTCGCCTGGAAATGCTTGATGTTCACCTTGGGTCATCAAACTGTCAGACTAATGAGCCCTTCTCACAAAGTAATTTCCTTTCCGCTATTTAAAGAAGTTTTGAACTCGCCCTCGCTTAAACCGAGGCCATGAATGAGTATCTAGATTTTTTCCGTGTCAATCCACAACACTTTTGTTAGAATTGGCTGCCATTAGAGTTTTTCCCTTGTCTATAGTGCGCTATTCATTTTTCCTATGCCTCATGCGATTTTCAGCCTGTGACCGAATTCTGGTCACAAACTAAATAAAAACCCAACCAAATCGGAGACCCCGGTCATAGTTAGACTTTTTTTTGGGTGGCACCAAAGATTTGCGTCAGTGCTCCTATTGTGGCCTTGTATCCTGGTGTCTTTATGTTGCACTGAGATTTTTTGGATTAGACAAAATGCTAAAGAGTCATTTGGGGCTGTTAGGCTGCAATCCTGTAATGTATGCGACCCCTATAGGTGGTGTAAGCGGTTTAGGCCGTAGGTGCAAAGAGGGGCTTTTTCTCCCCTGACAAAGCTAATGTGATTAGGGGAGTGACTGAGAGAAGGGGCTATTGAGGGCTTAGAGGGGGGAAATCTGTTGGCAGAGATGAATGTATAAACCTAATCCTATCTGAAAAGTAAGAGAAGATGCTTTAGTTTTTTTCTCTCTTCTTTCTTTCTTTTTTTCCCTCCCTTTCTCGCTCACTCTTTTTCGCTTTTGTCACAGTCTAAAATCTATACTCGGACATGTTCGCAGCTCCTCCACCTCGACACCCCACCCACCCATATACCAGTTTGTCTCCCCGAAAAAAGGACATCAGGGATAAAGCCCACACTCAATCACTTCCCCTCCACAACACCACTGTAGTTGCACATAGTTGGCCTTCTTGCACCCCCCACCCACCCACAAAAAAACAACTTATCACCATCCTTTTGGCTCCCAGTGAACAGGCGGAGAGGAGGCACCGGTGCCGTCTGCTGCCCCTGCGCCCTGATGCCAGAGACCCAAACAAACAAGGCAGTCCTGTAGGCAAAACAGTCCACTTTATCACCACCGCAGAAACAGAGCCACCTTAGCCACCACAGAAACAGAGAGAGAGGGATAGATAGAGACAGACTGGGGATGTTGTGTAGTTGAATGGCTGCTGTGAGATCCCAAAATGGCTCCCATTCCATACCCCCCCCCCACCCTTTCTCCCCCCAAAAAATCAGCGATGCCAGCAAATGGGCTGTAAATTCTACTTAAGCTTGGATTCCATTCCACTCAATTTCACATGCAAATCAGGTGACGGTACATTGAGAGTCTTAAAAAACTCTTTTCTCTCTCTCTGTCTCTCTCTCTCCCCCTCCTACTTTACCTCTAAAGGGCCAATTCAGATAAATGATCCAGGCTGAACACACAACTAGCTTTGACAGACTTTGTTTTGAAGGAAGAGTGAACCTTGGCACGGCATTTGTCAACAAACTTAACAATGCCTCTCTAAACATGCACATTAAAATGAACGGTGTGTTTGTGTGACTATTGTGATTTTCTATCCATTATGTCAGCTAAAACGTGGCATGCCGCTCCATTTATACAACCCTGTAATCCTGAAAATTGGACTCTTTCGATCTGCGGCCATTTTGTCAGAGAATTTGTCAGTTAATGCAAACCTGCACTAGCATGTTAATAGCTACTGTCCGAAAACTGTCCGGATATGGGACTGATTTTTGCACAGGAGAGAACAGCTCGCTGTTGTGTATAATTTATAGAGTCAATTCACAGACAAGTCAATTCAACAGACATCATTTACAAAGAAGACTGAAAGCTAATGTATTCAATTGAAACTAGCAGTTATAGCTAATTCAACAATCCTACGTCAACAATATGGCCATTTGTGAGAGACCTATACTATGCATGTATGCGTGAAGAGATTTTTTATGGGAGAGCCAAGGTTTCCAGCAGTTAGCTCACCACAGGGCTATGGTGAGAAGTCTGCTAGCTTTCACCCACTGTATATTAAATGAACTCTCAGCATGTCTTCATGTATTCCTCTTCATGTAAATGCATGTGAATGAATATACACACTGTATTATGCATAATTGCATCACCAGGTGGTGTGCCAGAATCTCCAGTTCGACCCCGAGGTCCCCGAGCAGCAGCTTCTCCATGGCATCGCTAAGGCCGCCAAGGTCTACTACAACTCCACCGGCCAAGCCACCTGTCTCAACATCTCCCAGACTGCCACCGGCAACCTGGGCATGGTGGGCTGGTTCTACCAGGTGAGGCTGGCCTCTAGATTAGCTCCCCCATTAGCGGCTGTCAAAGACACACCTGCTCCAGGTGCCTGGGGGATTCTGTTCCCGCACTTTATCATTACTTAAGGGTAAGAGGCGGGTGACACAAGTATGAAATCGTTAATTAATGGGATCATCAGGTCACCGATAGAAAAATGAAACCCAGACTTATTTGGCTTTTTTTCTCCTCGTGTACTGTGTCACCCTTTAGAAGCCAACTCCACATTTCACAAGATCTTAGACTCTCAGTCTTTGCTTTGTGGTGTGTGTGTGTGTGTGTGTGTGTGTGTGTGTGTGTGTTTTTGTGTGTCGTTGCTGTGTGTGTGTGTCTTTGTGTGTTGTGTGTGTGTGTGTGTGTGCTGTTCAGGCCTGCACAGAGATGGTGATGCCCATGTGTTCAGACGGAGTGCAGGACATGTTTGAGCCGCAGGACTGGGACTTCCAGGCCTTCTCTGACGAATGCTACGGCATGTTTGGTGTCAGACCCCGATCCGACTGGGCAGAGATTGTGTACGGGGGGACGGACATCAGCGCCCACAGCAACATCATCTTCAGGTGAGCCATTCATCCCTCTTTTAATTAGGTGATGTGCACAAGGCAAATGAAGTTTTATGTTTTCTAGTGAGTGAAGTTTGTCATTCCAATGAGTTACTCTAAAATAAGGTCAGTGGCAAATGCATTTTAATCATTTGCATGTAAAGTAGTGGAGACATTTTGTCACTGTGCAATGAAAAATCCATTATATTGAATGTCCTCAGTCATTTTGTCTGAGAGAATAATCACTTTGTGAACAGTATAGCATATCTAAACAGTATATTATATCTAAAGGTGCTGCTCTTGTTTGTCCACTTGTACTTGAAGATGGTTGTCTTTTCTGAATTTGCTATATCGCTATACTTAAGAAGTGAATGTGAACTTTCACAACTCTGGAAATGAGCAGATGTTTATAATTTCGCATTTCCACTTTATTCATTTGAAAACGTAAAAACTTGATTGTGGTGTTTGTGCTGCAGTAACGGGGGTCTGGACCCCTGGTCTGGAGGCGGGGTGACAAAGAACCTGTCGGACTCTCTGGTGGCTGTGTGGATCCCGGACGGAGCGCACCACCTGGACCTGCGCTACAACAACGAGTACGACCCGCGCTCCGTGCTGGAGGCCCGGCGGCAGGAGGTGACTCTCATCCAGCAGTGGATCAAGCAGTGGGCGGCACACTCCCACGGGGCTGTATGACCTGCCGTCAGGGTGTCGGAACCCTGACCCAAATGTCTGTGATTCTGTCCAAACGTAAAACGGTTGTCGTTTCAATGGTCCTACATTTACTTCTTTGATGCAGCTTTAAATCTCTTCACTGATGCAGCTTAAACATGTTTTTTTTAATCTGTGCTACAATCAGGGACTAAACCAAAAAAAAATGTTGGTTTTTTTTAACATTGCAAAAAAAAACCTCTCATTCTAAAGCTTGCTTTGACAGCAGGGTAATGAAATTAAAGCTTTAAGTAGATATTTGGATGATTTGGTATGATGCACATTGTTATTGGCATGTTTATCTGTGCCTTAAGGGGATTAGAACAGTGACTTGTATACATCCAGATGGCTCAACTGAAAACCAAAGTACTGTTCACAACATGACAAAGGTCTGATTGGGGTTGTTTTGACCCAGTATAATTATTATCAAGAATTACACTTTTTTGCAGATAAATTACTGACCATGATTATTCACATGACTATTCACATATTCCTCTTTTTCTGTCAACAGAAATGCTATTTCATTCTGTGTAATTTCCAGGGCCTACATTAGGCTATGATATGAATTAAGAAGTGGAAGGGATCTTGAGAAAGAACTTGTCAAGTCAGTAGCAGTATAATTAAACAGTATTCTGTTTAAAACTTCAGTAGAAACTGGTGGTTTTAATTAATGTTTTGTCTAAGACAGGTTGTCACTACTGACAGTGGCTTTTCTGCATTACTTTGGGCTCACTCCACTCTGATTAGGTGGCTTGGATGTTGTTCGTCTTAAGGGCTGGACCCAACTGTCACATTACCAGATAATGTGTGATGCACGCTGGCTTTGGTAAACCAGTGTGTGCATTTTAGGCCTTTCATTGTTTTACTTAATGTCACTTGGTGCAATCTTGTAATGACGTAATATCACACAAAATGTCAAGGAATGACTAACGCACTGTCTTTGTGTCAGGATGAAAAGCTGCCCTATTTTCACTCTGATGACTATTTGCTGTTCCTTCTTTAATGTCTTAGAAAGAGCACGCCTCTGTCGGGAAGCTATAAAACTACATTGATATTTAATGTTGTTTTATATTGTGTGTCTGTGTGAGAGAGAGAGTGAGAGAGAGACAGAGACGGCAACTGTGATAAACATTCAATTTTCACCGCTGTGTGCCAACATCTCCAGGATCCTATCTCAGGCATTGCACCGTAAACGACCTCATGAGCTAAGAAAAGGCGACGGTGTTTTTTTTTTTATTTGCACAAGCCCACCCCCCCATCCCCATCCCCCCCCTGGCCGAGGCATCCCACACTGGCTGACTGAGCCGCAGTGAGTTTAATGAAAGTGCTGGCAGGGTGGGGGCTTCAATAAAGATGCTGGTGGGAGATGTACCCCCATGTAGAGTCCCCTCCACCACAAGAGCACAACCCCTACCCCTGCCCCTAGCCTCACATTCAGCTGGGCTGGCAGCAGACTAAAGTCTTTAAAATTGGTGCACCTCAACAAGCCTTGGTCTACTTTTTAAGGCGGAGAAGGGGTGGGGGGGGGTGTTTTGGGCGGTTGAGCACCCCCTGCTAGGAATATTATTAATGCTTTCCAATGAGGTGTGCTACAGGGAGAAAAGCAGGCGTGTGTGTGTGTGTGTGTGTGCGTATGTGCGATGAGGTTGAGCAGAGGTGACGGTGCCGAGAATAAAGAGCAAGGAGACTGGTGATGGACGACGTCCAGGCTTTATTATCGACCCCCGCCCAACACACACACACACACACACACCTAAAAAAAGCCTGCTCTAAGCAGAGTGTTGGGGAGGCGTTGTGTTCATTTGTATACACTGCTGGTTTATTGTTACGGATTGTCATTGCAGTCTGCTCAACCTGAGCTGCTTAATGCAGCAGTGAGAGCTAGTCCCAGACCTGCCAGCGGAGTTAGAGAGAGGGGGCGGCATTCCATGACATAGATCCTTCTCACTGATGCTGGCGTGCTTTAGACAAGTGGAGAGTAAACGTGTTGTGGCTGAACTGACATTGTGACCAGAATTTGAATGAACATATAACCATGCAACCGTTGGTGCTGACGGTGCCGAGATGTTTTACAAAAAGTGCACTCTTGAATAAAATTAGATTCTACTTCAGTAGTCAGAGTTGAGTTTTGAAAACTCTGAAGTGTTAAGACCGACCGCAACAGGCGAAGGGAATAAGTGATGTCTGGATCCATCTCTCATTAGGGCAGAGGAATTCACCCTTGTGTCTGGTCCAATCCCTTGTTCTCCTAAACCCCCCCCCCCCAACCCATTACAATCATTCATTTCTCCAGCCCTTTCTCCCTCTCCTGCCAGACACTCCCCATCAATCAAATATGTTATTAGTATTCAACTGACCCGGGGGACCCCGTCCGCTGTCAGTGGTGGCCGTGTCACCCCTCACACAGAGACCACACAGCAGTGGGAAGAGATTAGGCTGAGTCCAGTCTCCAGGCTCGCCCGCCGTCCTCCCCCACCCAGCCTCTCCACAGACAGGGCCACTGGGTGCCAGAGGGGCTTGAGAGTGGTGGTTGTGGGTGAAGGTAATGGAGGTCCTGGGCGAGGGTCTAAGTTTGGTGTGCTTGGTAGGAAGAGTGTCTCTGTGTGTGTGTGTGTGTGTGGTGGGGTAGGGGATTTTGCTGAGTTTCTAAATCCCCCTCCAACCACCCACTCCCCCATCTCCACACTATACCAAAAAAAGGCTGAGTTGACCAGTGTGTAATGATAGCCACACAATGGCCCTTTCTCGGCAGTCAGTTTGTCTAAGCTGCTTACGTTCAGCTGAAATAGATATTGTGAGGCTAGAACGAAAGAGATAGTTTCTTCCTTTTTCAAGATTTCGTGAAGGCTTGGACCAAAACACCCCCCAAATCATTCCAAATTGACCCCTTCATGATTGGCTTTTGTAGACATTATGAAAGAACAGTTTCTGTTTTTTTCTCCCTTTCTGCATATTTGTCCTCTTGTTTATTCTTATATGCTTGTCATTTCCTTGTCAGTTTCTATTCAGCCAGTGACAAATTATTCACAAAGGGACAAGTGTCTTGTCACAAAGTGACACGTGAAAGTGTCTTATTATGTGGACTGGTTTTGAACTGAAAGGTGCAGCTTAACTTTTTTTTTCCTGATTAAATATTTACTCATTTTTGAATTATCTTGCCATTTATTTTCCCCTATTTCTCCAGTCTTTTTCTCCAAGCTTTTACTTAATGCCATTGTAGCATATTTCCATAAGTTCAAGTTTGTGTGGAATCCCTGCTCTGAAGCATAAGCCTGTTTAATGTGTGAAGCTGCCTCTTTTCTGGTGTGCACAAAAAAGTCCATCAACCCCCCCCCCCCTCTCTCACACACACACACACTTTTTTATCCTTCTCTCTCAGCCTCTTTATGTGGCTATGTAGTCCTCGTTTCCGGAATCAGCGCGTCAAACCCCCTCGCTGACGTGAATGACCCAAACACAAAAAGCTCTGACAGATGAAGGCGGCTAAATATTTTCTTTGGTGTCAGCCAAAATAGGGCTGGTGGTAGAAGTTCAGGAGAAAGAAAGAGCTTGATGAGAAGAGATGAAGTTTCAGTGACTGTAGTGATACAACACACAGACTATTCAAGCCAAATAATCTCTCAAAAATCCTCTTTTTGGAAATATCAACAACATTAGAGGAGATTAGTTCAACTGACCACCAAGCCAAACCATACCAAGAACATTATTATTATTATTCTAATTATCATTAAAAATTTATTTATTAGTTCTTTGCATTCCTTTCGTCCTCAGTCCTTTGTCTTAAAACCAAGTGCACACGCTTTAGCTGGTTTGAATAGCACTGGCTAGAGACGCAGTGAATGTGTGGCATTCATCCAGAAGCATATCGATGAAAGGCTCATAACTAGCTGGGAAAAGCTTGTTTTTGTGCACTGTTGCTACGTCCCCCATTGTTGCCTGAACTGTTTATTGTGTGGCAATGTCAGCCTCAGTGGGCCCTTCCATTCAGGACCCAGGCTTGCACTGGGCTACAGATAATTAGATCACTGCTATCACTTTCACTGTCCCCTTTCTCCACCGGAATTTACATGACAATAACTGTTTCTCGATGGGCACCCCCCCCCCCCCTTCTTTCTCTCTCTCACACACACACACACACACACACACATTCTCCCTCCCCCTGACCCTCTAAAGCGGTTAACCCTCCGTCACCCGCCCACCCCTCCCATCCTTTCCAGCATGGGAGTGATTCACTGCCTCACCTTAAAATGCACTTTTACGAAAACGGGTTTATGTGGGATGGGGGGGGGGGGGGGGGCTGGGGGTCCCTGGGAAAACCCTAAAAGGGAGACAAAAAATGTGCAGCACTGCCCAGCTTGTCCAGACCTTAGGCTTTATAAACACAGGCACGTGATTGGACATCCAGCTCAGCCAAAATGACAACACACAAAACAAAAGTGCCACATAAAATTGAGTGTGGATTTACTTTGTGCTCCTCAACTCAGCTAGATCTTGTCTCCAATCCAACTATTTCACATTATAAACACAGACACACAGTAGACACTAGACTTAGTGGGAAAAAGTAGCTGAGGCCATCTATCATTTCCATAAAAGCTCTTCTGTCTGTGTTCCAGGGTTCTTTTTAGTCTTTAGCCATCATCGCCTTCCGCAGTATTCCAGTTTTCCACAGTATTCCACAGAACACTTTCACTTAAACTGGGATCAGGCCGGACCCCTGTGAACTTTCTCCCCAGCCCTCCTAGACTTGGACCCCTCCCCTGTGTTACAGCATTCATTGCCGGCCAAGAAACTTCCTGTAAATGCGCGATTGTTTACTGCAGCACTTTTCACTCATCGCCGGAGATTTCTTAAGGTCAACATTCCTTTTGGCACACTGCGCTTGAACTGCACTTTATCCCCTTTTAATTTAACAGCTCCGGCAGCTTTTCTAGTTAAATCGACTGTTCATTATTGAGACCCATTTTACGAAGGGGCTGTGAGGTGCAGTTTAATGAATCTCTGGCACAAAGCTCCCTTTCAGGCCCTGGGGAAGAATAGAAGCTATTTAGACCCTGTAGGGCTGTATGTCAAAGACAACCCATAATAGTTGTCAGGACTGGGTAGAAATTCCCACTGGTGCGGGAATGCTCAAAAAAGGAAAGAAAGAAAGAAAAAAGAAGAAGACAGAAAGACGGAGAAAGAAAAAAAATCAACTTGTACCATGAGCAGATTAAGACACAAGCAGGGAGAGGATGCATGCTCTGCAGAACAGAGGAGCCTGTTAAGTTCAGATTGTAATCGTGGAGGAGTTTGTGACATGCCATCACACAACATGTGTAGAAGTGATAGGCACACTTGTTGGTACGTAGTAGTTGAGAAACATGGGCTAGTGGAGACATTGTGGTTTGCAAATGAGCAGAACGCCATTGTTGAGACACAACACCAAAATAGTATAAAGACTGTTCTAGTAACAGATAATCAATGCAAACTACAAACTACAGATGGCATGGTTAGCAATTCAACGTAGATCCATAAGACTTACAATGAAACAATTGTAGCTATTCAAAAAAAGTTATAGATTTTTTGGTGGTAAATTGGCCTCGTTTTTTTTTTATCCATGTAACAAAGAGCTACGCCTCATCATATTGTATAGTCTATTGTCTTTTTTATACTTAAAATAAATACATAAAAAAAATAAAAGTCCTTTTTAAGTAAAGAGGCTGCCTTGATACATACTCATACAAATACACACACACACACACCCTCATACATGAGACGGGGACTCTTTTTGCCCAGTTGCCAGTGGACATTGTCCTGAGCCTCAGCAGGGCATCTCAGACAAATCCGCTCTTAGTTGCAGGTGGTCAGGCGTGAGCAAAGAGTTAAGTCCAGGGGGCCTTCTGCCCCTCCTCTTTGATGTCCTGACATCATCGGCCCTGCCTCCCTAAAGAACTTTCTCCCTTCCCCCCTTAAAAAAAAAAAAAAAAAAAAAAAAACACTCTTCCCCCGTCAGTGTAGTCCCAGAGTGCTGGGGAGAGAGGAGCCTTTTCGACACAGTCCCACTTCAGGACCAAGAGTCCAGAGCAGAGAGTCCTGGTGCCGGCGAGACGGAAGCGAGAACTGAACAGCCTCCGAAAAAGATTACTAAAATGCTTGAGTGAAGACCAAAGGCCTTCAGCTTGGGACTGCCTTGGATGTATGGCTATGGTGTACGCAGGAGAAGGTGGTGCTTGTGAACGGCTTTGAGTGGGGTGAGAGAGAGAGAGAGAAGCAATGGCTGTTCAGGCCGCTATCATGAACTCACAGTTCCTGAATTTCTGCTTCCCAGGCTCTGGGGTGGAGTTTAGTGTGGAGAAGGGTCTGGACAGAGGCCTGGGGCTCAGTGAGTCTAAGCGGGATGAGGGAGACTACCGTGAGGCCACGCGGGACCTGCTCAGCTTCATTGACTCGGCCTCCAGCAACATCAAGCTGGCCCTGGACAAGCCGGTGAAGTCTAAGAGGAAAGTGAACCACCGCAAGTACCTGCAGAAGCAGATCAAGCGCTGTACAGGGATTATTGCTCCCGGGAGTCCACCTCAGCAGAGCTCGTCCCAAGCCAGTCCCCAGGCTCCCGACCTGGGCAGGAGACAAGGCTCCCCAATGGCGTCTCTGCAGCAACAGCCAAACCACCACCAACAACAGCAACAACAGCAGCAACAGCAACAACAGCCCGGAACTTTCCAGGGCAAAGTGCCACCTAAGAGGGACGGGGTGCAGGCCAACCTCCAGAGCAAAAGCCTGGCTGCTCTGTTTAACTCCGCGGCCAAGGACAGCCGTGGGGAGCGGGCCAAGAAGCCCCCCCTGCGACATCGCAACTTGCCCCCCTCTTTCTTCACTGAGCCGGCCAACTGCTCCCGGGTCACGTCCACCTCTGGCATGAGCCTTAAGGACCTGGAGCGCGGCAACCCAGAGGCGTCTGAGTTCTTTGAGCTCCTGGGACCAGACTACAGTAACATGCTCCTGGAGCAGGACTTCTTCCAGAGCGCTGGGCCTGGCTCCCTCGCCAGACTCCCACTGCAGGACCTTTCAGCGCCAGGCCTGGAGCCGGTTCCGTATGACTCGTCACACTATGTCACAGGCGGGTTTGTGTATGCCGAACCATGGACTGCCTGTGTCGGGCCAGCCAAGAAGTCCGGCGAGGTTTTGAGGACTGGCCCAGGAGGCCAGGCTGTTGTGTACAGCCCCTCAGACTCGAGCGCAGTCCCCGCTGCCTTGGAGGATGGCCCGTCGTGCGCCCTGGCCTTCCCCGCTTTCTACACGGACTGCTCTAGTTCACAGGTTCAATATGATGGGAGCCTCACTGGTGGATACACCCGAGGGAGCTTCTCCATATAACACAAGCCATGGATCACATCCTCTCTGCACCTTTATTTAGGTACATGGAGGTAGATGCATCATTGTCAGCACACTATTATGTACTAGAAAGCTCTTTTTATGGAACTTAATCACATGTTCAAATTTGTTTGCCCCCAACTTATCCAGCGAGTCACTCGGCCAAGAAAGGTAAATCTTGCCAATATGAGCATGTTCCCTGTTTAACACCAGAGATTTGAATAGGTATTACTAAAGTTTGGGCTTGTTATAAGCTTAAAGTACATCTCAGGGGGTCATATGCTGGGGCCAAATCATTTTCTTGTCATCCAGCAGATTTATCAGTTTAATAAACAGTGATGCCAAGTTTACATTTCTGAGCCTCTGCTCATGTTGTGTTCATTTCACATGTCTCATATCATGATAAAGACTAGAAACAAGTAAAACTGTCTTAATATTTTAGTAGTTTCTCATCCCAACAAAACTGAGCTACATTTTAAGGGTGTAGTTTTTGCAGTAGTCCTCTCTGTGTGTTGTGTAGGCATGTAACAATCGTTAATCTTTATGAATCTTTACCAGTGGGCATGTAAGGCCTTAAATGTTAAAATGAAAACAAGAACCCTTTCAAAACACAAAAGGTTTTAGTTTCATTGCTTGTTTACTGGCCATTCATTGATTTTAGCTCTCAGAAGAGTGATGTATAACTTTTTGTGCACATTTTATCTCGCCACCTGTTTCAGAAATCCCAAAATATAGCCAAGGCAATATGCTACAAGATGGACCAATGGAGAAGATACTCTATTGCTAACTAATGTGGATTTAGAATGTCACTTGTAATTGGATATATCCATTTCACCCCAATTAATAAGTATTTTCCTAATGTTTTCATTTATATGCCTGTTGTTTGTATAATATAATGTCTTTACCATTTGTTTTTGCAAAAATATGAAGCTGGACTCTTTAGAGTTTTACAATGAAAAATTGCACATTTTAAACAATTGTATGCAAAAGTTACAGTCCCCAACATCTTTGTTATATGAAGCTTGTCTACTTTTTTGTACAAAAATAGTGGGTAGGTGGGGTGCTATGGTGTAGAATCAGAACACATTGTTCAGAGAGTCTAATGTATAAAAACAGATGTATATAATTAAGTTTCAAATAAAGCTGGACTTTATTTCTTGACCTGTTGCTTGCACAGTTTGGAATACTCATTTAGGTACATCCGTGTAAATATATGGAGCATGTGAAAAATATATATTTTTCAAATGGTAATATTCACTATATTACAATCCTTTATTTGTTGATGATTAAAATAGGAAGTTAAAAAAACAATAAAAATACCAACCCATCCCTTAGAAAACCAGCCCACAAGCTGAAGTGACGGCGCCCCCTGTTGGTGCACATTTTTATCCCTGAAATTCTTACAAGGAGAAGGAGAAGACCCAATACAGTTTGATAGCATGGTTTCTCAGGCTATGATGGAGCAAACAAATTTGTTTTGTGACTGGATGTTCTTGCGCAAATGCCTTCACTTACTAGTCTGGATGGATTTCATTTGCCGAAATTCAACACAGAAGAAGGTACATAAATATATGACAACAATTACTAACAGTAATTTCCATTGCTCTAGATTCAGTAAATAGAAGCTAAAATTGTAGGTAGGTCGGATGAAAGGCGGTAAGAGTGGCTTACAAGTACTTCCACAGGATGGCAGTGTTGGTACTCGTGCTAAAGTCTTTCTAACTGGGTACACCGGTGTAAGCAACAGAGACCTGAAAATACAATTTGATTGTCTCTAATTGAATAAGAATTGAATAAGAAAGGCGATGCATGAATGTGCAGACGTTACGCGCAATTGTAATTCAAGGAGCGTTAATACATGTAAACAAACTTCAAAGGGGGTCGCTTCATCAGGGAATGTATGTGATCCGAGCTGCGCGATGGATTTGTGATTGTAATCAGATTGGTATAGATTCCTGCTGTGCGCATCTATTGAACGTGCTCGCTCTCGTGAGCTGATCAGATACCGGATCTCCGGAGACCCGAGACCAATTCCATACCACTACTCCTATTTTTCAGAAGATAACTACTGTAAATCGACTCTGGATGATGATATAAATAGTACCTTTGATATAGTTACAGCCACTAAGCTACTACAGAGTCCCTATGAAAAAAAAATTCTCCTTTATAATAAACCACAAATATTTGTATCTGCCGTACCAGAGGGGGTCAGCCCATTTTATACAATCTCTGTTCATCACACATGGCTTCATGCAATGATTACAGCTTGTCGGTCTGCACTTGACTCCTGCCTGACCCTGCTAAGCTGCTTCTGTGCAGCCCCGCAAGCGGGCAGCCTGGGTGGCAGGAGAGAGTGCCATTAGGGGCCTGCAACATGACATTCACAAGTCCTTCTCTTTAACACCCTGCTCTCTTCTTTCGTCCCTTCCTCCCTCCCTCACTCGCTCCCTCCCTCTCCCCTGCATCTCACTCTCTCTCCCTCCCCACACTTCTCCCAACTCTACCCATCAGTGCACGTTCATGAGTCAAGGCCCTCCTACTCGCATTAATTCCAAATGCCTCTCGGTATTTGCTCTCCTAAAAATGGAACAATTTATTAAAAACAAATAAATTGGGGGAGAACGAAGCACGTTGAGCCTACAGTCAGCTCCGGTGTTTGAGAACAGAAAGATCTGCAAGAGATATAGTCGTGGCAGGGAGACAAAGAAAGCAGCCATCTGCAGCAGGTTCCCCTTATGCTGCCTGCTTAGTGTTTGTGTAAATTATTCAGGTAGGATGAAAAGTAGAGTCACTTGCACTTTACCTAGTTCCCCTTTTGTTCTGTTTTCTTGCTGTGAGTGGGCTGCTTTTCTCTGGTGGTTTGAGTGGGCATGGTGCTTGGTGCTTGTGTGTGTGTGTATTTGTGTTTGCATTTTTGCAATGCACATTGCATCAATCCTCCAGAATATGTGTCTGCCATGAGATTGGCACAGATCAAAGACAACATTGGTGGAGAGATTTTTTTGTAAAGTGCAGCACGGCCATGCAGGCCCATGCCAATTCCATTAATGAGAGCGGGAAAGAGGGTGATTCGAGAGAATGTGTGTGTGTGTGTGTGTGTGTGTGTGTGTGTGAGAGTAGTGTTCAGTACCAGTTATAGGCCAGATGAAGACTTTCCCCTCACTGAAAAGGGCTCCCTGTCAAACACTACAAATCCCCAATGCCCACAACCTGCTAACTCTGATTCACCTCACACTTCACAAACTTACACATACACACACACATTCATATTCACATAGTAGACACACATTCAGATACAAAAATACAGAGTGTGGGAGATTCACAGAGAGATGCATGTACAGTGCATGCATTCATAAATAGCATACCACCGAGAATATACTCTCTCTCTCTCTCTCTCTCTCTCTCTCTC
>JAGFZM010001635.1:126996-144265 GCA_017657215.1 Limnothrissa miodon
CACACACACACACACACACACACACACACAAAGGCTGTGCCACTGAATTTTGCATCACTCTGCTGAAACACTACTGCAAAATGAATCTAGAGAATACCCAAGCAACATAGAGCAATGCCCTCTTCTGAATTTAAAAACACATGATCTCAAAGCATAAAAAGGGAATATCTTAAGTATTATTTTTCTCCTTTCCCAGGTCTAAATGAAATCCATCTGGCTATGCTACAAAATTCTTTAAAGAGTCAAACACCAAAAAACAAAAAATAAATGTCTTTTATGCAGCAGTCTCTTTGAGATTTCCATAACGTGTGCTCATGTCCTGATCACTATGCAGATTTTTGTATGCTTCAGCACTCTCTTTGTCTCTTTTGCACACGCACCCACATACACACACACACACACAGTTTGGAGAGAGGATGTGCAAAGTAAATGTCAAGGGCATCATTACGCTCTGAAAACAATAATATGATGATGATCTTTAATGCCTGCCTGGTATTTACAACTTTGAGGAATGGAATATTTGTAGTCTTTTGATGACCTTCCCGTCTTTATATTAGTTTACAGCATATGGCTCTCCTGGGAATGACTGCAGAAATGAGCACACTCACAGCATACAGCGTCAACAAATCTACTGGACAGTGTGCAACAAACTGGCTGTAAGGAAAGCATATTTCAGGTTTGTGTGTGTAAGCTCTCTCTCTCTGTATGTTTGTGTGTGTGTGTGTGTGCCATTTCGGTTCATGAAATTACTTCTTGAAAACTGTTTCTCAGTGGGTATCAAGCACCTCTTAAAAAAACGAGATAAGATTAAAGGAAAAAATTACAAATTATGTCCTCATACCCTCTGGGCAGGAGAATACTTTTTAAAAAGGAGGAGGAGAAAAACCCAAGGGTCCTTCGAGAGGCATAATAACCTATAAGAGCTGAGAAAATCCCATTACCTGTCATACACTTCTCCCCTCATAATTACTCGAACCACCTCTCGGAAAAAGGTGAAGGACACTCTTCACAGAGGTGCTTTGCCGTGCGAGACCATTTAACTCTCCCTGCTCCCAGTCGCAGTGGAAAACAAGCCCGATATCTATGTCTTTGCCTGACACCTTGTTCCTTGTCCTTTTTTAAATGAGTCCACGGCCTCATGGGCAGGTGTGTGTGTGTGTGGGGGGGGGGCGTCCGGGAGTTGGTGTGTGTTGTATATTTGATCACGCTGCCCTTCGTGTCCTCGTGAATCACGCTGCTGTCACACACTCTTATATGCTCTGTGTGGCCACATGGAACATGTGACACTTTGCGAGGCTGCCTGCTGTGTGCGAGGTCAGAGCATATACATACCGAGCATTGTAGCTCCTCACCCCTCATTCACTGTCTCAGAGTCAACAAGTTGCTACGGGCCCATTCTCCCGACATGATTCATAAACTCTGTCAGTTCATGGGCGCACATATGGCTGTGACTGCAAACTATTTAGATTAACTGAATATTTTAGATGTTAGACGTGCCAGCGCCCATGTTTCAAACCAAGTATAAGAGGTCAAACACTACGGCACAATAATATTCTGCAATAATAAAACTATTTAGTCCACTAAAATGAAGTACTGAAATGAGTTTTGAAATTAGTAATAGAACACTCTGGTGTTTGTATTCATAGCTGTAGTTAGCATTCCAAGTGCACTTTCTAAAGAGGCATCTTTCACAATTTAGAAGATGGACTCTTTAGTATATTCTAGTCTGGTACCAGTCTGGTATCACTTGATTTTTCGTTTTCATATGCTGGAAACAAACACATTACTCATGTTGAGAGACTTCATATGGTGTGAGATTTTGGGGGGGAGGAAGTCATCTATCTATGCCTATTTTGAGCCTTGCAATGAGCACATTGTTAGTACTTATGATAATGGTGTGGCTCGTTGCTTAGTGAGTCAGTCTGCAACTCTACTGTATGTCTGTTTGTGTATGCGTGTGTTTGTGTTTGTGTAAGTGTTTGTGTTTGCTTTTCACCGCCGATGGCACCGCTGTTTATTTGCTTTGATAGCGTTTTGTCATCATCTTTTTACCGCGCCTGTTTGGGCCTGTTTTGACTGATGTCCAAGAAATTACTCTAAAGACCATTAGTGTGGAATTCCAACGTTTGTTTGTTCTCTCTCGTTCCCCATTATTCCGACATCTCTCAGCGCTGGACTGCCAAGAGTTCGCTGAGTTTGTGGATGAGTGGCTTAGCACAGCTTCCTCTTTTTTTAATGAATTGTTTACCGGTTGTCTCTCCTCCTCCTACTCCTCTTCTTCCTCTTCTCCGTCACTTCACTGTCACATTTTATCCTCTCCACAGCAAGAGCTGACGAAACCAGTCACATTAGCCTCCTTGCTCTGTGTTACTGGCGGAGCATCTGATATTCCCTTTAGCACAGGAGCGGGAGAAAGGAGAAGGTGAGGATGGGGTGGGGTGGAGGTAGGGCTCTTTGAAATGTGTGAGATAAAAGGAAGCAAGATAAACACTCCACCCCACCCCAACCCGCACCTTTTTGCTGATGGCGTCCCACTAAATATTTCATTTTGTGGAGGAGATTGTCAACCGAATCCTCGACTAAGAGTTTGGATCAGGTGTCGGATGATGGCATCTGGGCCTTCAGCAGTGCCAGTCTGAATGCCTCTCTGAATCTCACTAGTGAAGGTGCCTTAGAGCAATGCCTCCTCTTTCCCAAGAAAAGGGGAGTAGTCCATAATGTAGAAACCTGGTACGGATATCAGTGCTTTTACAAACGCTGAAAATAGCAGTGCAGCATAGGATGTGGGTGGCTGGGTGTTCTCACACCCTACCTGTGTTTGTGTGTCTGTGTGTGTGTGTGTGTGTGTGTGTGTGTGGCACTGGGAATGCGTCAGTGAGACAGAGGCCTGCAGCCAGACAGGTTGATTTATACTGTACCCTCCAGCGTGAAATGAAGTTCGGACAGCTTTTTAAACAGGCCACGCACGTAAACCCATTGTGACCACTGTGACACGTTGCTGCGTGTGGCTTTACACAGCCAACGCGCGACGTCACAGACCTGACACGATGCTACTCGAAAACCATGCCTTAGTCATACATTTAAGTTCAGTCACATGACAGCGTTGGGGCTTCTGCTTTGTGCCCCCCCACCCCCCGCTATGAATGTCAGTTTGATTGTTTGGCTTTTCTTTTATGAACATCCCTGAGCATAACCTGAAAGAATTCTCCCGTCATGCTTTCTCTCTTTCTCTCCCTCTCTCTCTCTTTCTCCCTGTGTGTCTTTCACCAATACCGAACCCTAACACTCGGCTTTCTCTCTGAAATAGATTAATTTCCCTGGCTCTAACCTCTGGCTGCCAGTTTTGCTTGCTCCAGGTAATCCTTCTAAGACACGGATAGTGAATTGTGTAATCCCCTCTCATTAGCTTATTCACTGTAGTCCTTTTGAAATGACTGTGATGCACATGAATATGGAGTCATCGCCAAGGGTTTTAACCATGACATTGCAATGATTAATCACCTTAGGTGGGGACAAGGAAAGACAGAAATAAAATGCCATTGTGCAATAAAAAGATCTGGCAATAAAAAAGATTAGCTCTGTCTGCTTGCGGTATCTGCTCAGAGCCTCAGCAGCAAGAGGATGCTATTACCAAGTTGATAAGTCGCACATTGGCCTGTGACCAACTCTCGCTTCATTTGCACACTTTCAAGCTATTGCTTTAAAGCACTGACATATACAGTATTCATCCATAAATGCAAATTTGTATAGATTCATTAACAGAATTACAGAAGGGGAAGATCACGTGGTGTTATGCTGACACAACATTTGTTAATGCCATTTGGCAAGTTCTGAATAGATGCTAGCTGTAATGCTACCGGTGCGCTCTCTCTCTCACACGTTGCATGTTCCGTATTCACTATACAGGGCTGTACAGCGGTGCGCTTATTCACCTTTTGCAACACAACAGGCCAGTCTAATAGAAAACAAATATTTCTAAGTGATTTTATGACCACGAAAATGGTTGCATATACTGAGAGCTTATTTAATTTATAACATTCTAAAACCCCACTTAATTATACTGCTGACTGTTTTGTGATTTTTTTTCTTTGCATGGTTGTAAGATATTTTAGTTTCATGGTAACAAGTTACAAAAGATTCTACTAATAAAAAAGGCTATGTTTCACTTTATTCCTTGGCAAGGGAGCTATGCAAAACTGGTAGTTGAAGTTTTTTGAAGAATTAAAGAAATAAAAAATTTGCTTTAGCATAGCCTTGAAGTGTGTTAGCCTCACTCTTTTTTATATTGTCCAAACATTTGGAACTAAATGTAGTTACTGAAGTTACTGGAACAAAAAGGCAGTATAAAATAACAGTATAAAATGTCATTTTTAACTTTTTGTATGAAATATCTAGGCCACAGTAGAGTTTTGTGCCAACTGTAATTTCTTTACCAATCTGCCAGTTTGATGGATGAAAAAAATATGAATACAGTACATGTATGGCTATAGCATGAATGGTGCACATTGACTCTGCTCTTTAGAATTGTATAGTCGAGCAGTAGGCTAGTCTGAGGTGTACAGCAGACTATAAGTACATCAACTTTCGACCAAGCTGCTGTGAACAACAGGCTATAGGCCCCTCATCACACTGACCAAGAAGAACCCTCACATGGACTGCAACATGTGCCTGTGATGTGTCTGCACTAGGCATGAAAACAGAGTTGGCTCTTGCCTTTTTTGCTCCAGGCTTGTTCACATTACATCCCCCCACTTCCACCCCCTAAAATGAAACATTGCACCCACCAGTCAAGCTACAGTTTTTGTTCAGTGCACAAGAGAAGAAATGAGAATGCACAAATCCATGCATGTCTTGAAAGCAGGGACTCAATTACAGCTGCTTCAGTTGCTTGGACACAGTATGGCTCACACACGCAAACATTTATACAATGTTTTAGACATTATGAACATCATCCATTTCAAGACACTGAGATTTGGCTAACCACATTTGCAGCACACAGTGATGGCAGTACCATTAATGGTGCCTTGGGTAAGAGGTGTCCATGAGCCTATATTTGTGTCATATGTCTAGTTATTATATTTTTATGAAAGCCAACTTGAGAATTTGTTTTTATTTTCTTCTGTATCGATCTTGATAGATGACTCAGACTATCAGTCATTTTTGCTCAGCTGCCTGTGGGGATAAGTGAGGTTGAATAAACGGCAAACTGACGAGTCGAGACAAACAATAATTAACAAAATTTGCTAATTTTCAAACAAAATTTTGTTGAGAAAATTCAATTCTATTCCAGCTGTTATTTTTTATTTTATTCGGGAGGAATAAACAACTTGCACCCCTTCTGAAATTTGATCTTGCATCCAAAAATAGGTTAAAGCAACACACCACAGTACTTCAATAGCATTTAGCTTGACCCAGTTCTTTCAGTTCATCCAAACAGATCCACCTCTTTCCTATTTACATGCAGATACTAGAATAGTTACCAATCATGTTTGTGGTGACGCAAAATGAAACATAGCAATTTTCTTTGCAACTTTGATGAAAGTCCTTTACAATTATTAATTCTTCGATTTAATGTCAAAAACACGAAAAGGGATACTTCAGTTTTATAAACTATCAATGGAATAAGAAAAAAAAAGTTTGGTTATATCTCCTACAGTGAGTTTTAAAAGTGCATTTTAAGAGTGCTGCTGTTTGAACTACTCCCAACATGTTTTATAAACTTCAGCTCTGTGCTAGAGATAGATGGGTGTTGCAGGGATCTATAAAGATAAAATAAACATACTATATGAAGAAACCATATGCTGTTAGACACCATATTGCCGTTTGGAGTCTTAACGCATATTGATCTTTGCACACAGAGCTTTTTGGAAAGCTATCTTCAGTTCATCCGTCAGAGAGAACATAAAGCTCACATTGGGGAAAATGTCAAGAGAAGAATCAAGAGTCCTGTGTCCGTTTAGAACCCACAGCATAGCTATATTGCTTAGTTGAGATAGGGAAATGTGTAGATGTTCAAAGCAGTGCACTTAGGGTAGCCATCACCAGGGCTGTATGGCTGATTACTCTTGAATCCAGCACACACAAGCACAGAAGACATTATGTAAATACACATCACAGAGGAATCAGCGAGGAAGATTGTCTCGGTCAAGTTTAAATTATGGACAGTGACGGCTGCCAACTCCATTTTCATGATTTTTCTTATTTTTCAAAGAGAGTGAGTGACAGACCAAAGACACGGAGGTGGACTGGCTTCTGACTCTGTCAACATCATAGTTGTTTTCTTGACAGTGTCTGTGACGGCTTTGATAGACAGAGTCATGGCCTTGTTGAATATGCAAATGTGTGGTGGTAAACAGTGCTTCCACTGTATGTCTTTTTAAGTAGAGCCATTAAAGTCAGATTAGATCTCCAGGGATGGGCTATGGCGAAGTGGAAAATTATACACAGATTGGCATTCAGATGTCTGCGGCTTTATTTTAATTAGGTCAGACACCATGAAGCTTCATGAATCGAAGTTACTGGGGTATAAAATAAGAAGAGTAGCAAAGAGTGGCAAAAGTACTTTACAGCATTTTTTCTTCTTTCCTTTTTTTAAGCCTCCCAACAGGTTTGAAACAAGGATAATTTAAACAAGGACGTTTGAAATGACTTAGTTGCAGCAACTGGACTGTTTAATCGAGTTAAGAACCTGTCACAGGAAATACACTTTCAAGGATATGCTCCAGCTCCAGACAGTTGAAAGGCTATTGCCGAGTGTTTTGGCTGACCTTAAAGGTAGACATCAGTTTAACCTGTATCTTTGTTGGCCCTCTCCTAAAATATCTTTGTTCTGAACTAGAATCCACTCAGAGGTGTTCCGTGGCTTGGGCTATAGCAAGGCAGCAGTGGCAATGAAACACAATGCCTTCTTGTGTCCTTGCTGGATTTTCTAAAATGCAAATTTATGGAGATTTGCCCAGCATTTGCATCCCTTGTCCCAGTGGTTCTGTCCGCATACATTATGTTAAACAATGTTAATGATAGATTATATTTCTGCCACCATAAAACCTATATTTTTCTGTAGTCATGTTTCCTCTCTGTACTTCTCTGTTCATTAGACGAACACAACAATGTTTTCCTTCTTCAGAGTGACAGAAAGAGCGCAACTCAGCTGGTATCAAAACTAACCAAATACATTAAAAAATCAGCTCTTTTTTTGTGGAAGCACTAAAGCACACAGAAAAATTATCAGTCTGTGTTCAGAGCATGAAGCTGCAAAAATCCAATGAATGTATTTCACCCTTGGCAATATGCATACATCATACGAGGTGGCAGATAACGCACAGAGAGAGACACAATATTGACAATGCAGAGGGACGCGTATTAATCAAACAGAGATAAGTCCATCCATTCAGAGGAGACGCAATGGGAGACAGATGCCAAGGAGAAGGCTAGGACTCCACAGACAGTTCAGCCAGGCTGGGCTCAGTGCAAGGACAAAAGGAAGGTGAGACCAAACACAATTTATTATGCAGCCGACGTGATTTATTCCAGGATCTGGAAAAGAAAAATGACAGCCATTTTTTGACTGCTTGTCCCCTTTTTGGTGTTGTCACATTTGTCCGATTGAAAGATGAGCTGTTGTAAAGCTATAGCTGACAAAGTGTAGGATACATTATAATTTTATCAAAAATAAGCTGTAGGAAAAATGAATGAGACTAAGGACATTATTAACTGACACCAAGTCAGTTCAGTACATCAAATACCATTTCACCAAAGTGAAAAAATATTTGACTAAAACTTTTTATTCTCTTCTAGTCTTTTCCCCAGAAACTTCTGGAAGTTGTGTGTGCCAGTGGAGTCGCAGTAACAGATGTGTCTAATAAGGATCATCTTCTGGAGCAGCTGTATGTAGAATACTGCTTCATTGACCATACAAAGACAAATGACTAACAGCTGTTTTTGCCACCACAGTCATCTCGAGGATGGAATTAAAATGTAACAGCATAGTTTTGTCTTCTCATGTCCCATGTCAAGGTGATGAAGACTGTTTTCTGTTTTTCTTGGAGTGCTGTTCATTAATGGCTGCTGTAAAAGGGAAACTAATTTGGGCATCTTCATCTATTTTTTATTGGCAGAGCTGGTAGAACTGATGGCTGCTAATGTGGAAATTAATTTTTTAATTGATGAGGTAATCATTCTGCATTAACCAATCACCGAGGAAATGAATGACTTTTATTGCCATTTCCCAGGTACCGGTCGTGTAACTTTCCTATAATTCCAATTAAAACTTGAAGGACCCATAAACCAGCTGAAGTATTAACAAAAAATACGCTGAAGGACAAACAGTAAGAGATATAGGCTACCTCTTATAGGCTAATCTCTTCAAGTAAAATGAAGAGATTAATTTGACAGGACACACACTCATGTCGTAAGTGAATTTATTGGCTTGAATTCTTATAGTACCTGCAACTCAGATAAAGTCACGTCATCTGCCCCTGAACACAACTAACTGAAAGTGAAAAGATAATAGAGAGAAAGTATAAATCTATAAAGTAGCATAATATAATATCTCGGTCTAATGAGGATCTCGGAGGCGGCAGTGGTCTAAAGTAAATTTAAATCTTGGCTCTTCTCCACTATTCCCTGTGCTTTGCCTCATTTACTCTGAAGAATTGCATCATATACTGTAGATGCAGAGAGTGTAACCTCTGCTAACACTGGCCTTTTGCCCCCTCTTTGTGTGTGTGTGTGTGTAAAAGTTTGATATAGACTGAGGCCAAGTGACAGGGAAGGGCAAAGACATCCCCTTCTGTGATCACAGACCAGAGGTAAACAATTAATGATAGATTAGAAGAGTGGTGAGCTCCTACCGTCTCCTCTGAAAAGAGGCAGCTCAAAAAGAGGGATGGAGAGAAAACGAGAGAGGTGGAAGGATAGAAAGAAAACGAGAGAGACAAAGGGGAAAAGACCATGTCTTCTGATTAGTATGCCCATACATTTACATAGATAATGGGGCAATTATGGACTAATCGATAAACTTTTATCACAAGCTGCTAAATCTGCCGACAGCGAAAACAAATAAATACTTAATTTCCTCGACTTTGATACTTGGACTGTGTAGGTGCATTAATGTGCTTTATTGACATTTAGCAGAGAATAGACTCTGCACATATAAAAAGTGTGAGCGCAGCACCAAGGCAGCCCTGCTGGGTTTACATTTTCATTGCTTTTTTCATAGAGCGCATTATGAACCCCAGGCCCTGAAATATCTCATTCTCATAGACACATATCTCTTTCACATAGAGGTATATTCATCATGTTAAAAGCAGTCGGTTAACTTGAGGCGCCTCTCAAGAGAACAGAAACCTTTCTATATTGCGTTGTTTGCAAAGACAATACAGGTGGGACTAAATGACAACAGACAAAGCTGGTTTTGATCCCCCAAATTGGCATCAGGTGAAGCCTCTTTGGGGAAAATGGACTTATCGATTGTCAAGTTTTGCATGATGGACTGGTTTGATATTTCATGAGTTGCGCCTTTTGTCATTGACTCTTTCTTTTGCGGCCGACACTGTAGCTTTAAAGAGGCAGCCCCATTGGTTGTCGTGTGCGTGTCGTAGATGTCAACAACACGATAGTGGCCCTGTCTGTCTCATACTGGGTTCACATTGTGCATATTAATGAGAGCCCAGCCACGGTGTCAAGCTCCCTAGTGGGTGTTAGGGTCTTTGTGCTGGTGCCTTCAAAGTCACACAAAGTCACACCTCGAGCCGTGAATAGGTTAACTTGCCTTCATGTTCAATGTTTTACCATTTTTATACTGCCCCTGTTACATAGTTCCCAGCCAAAATGGTGTTGATTCAGGAGGCATGCTGATGAACACAGATCAGCACTGTCAGTAATGGATCCAGTTCCCATTGCATTAGAGAATGGATCTTGCCCATGACTTTACTAACCAAGTAATTTTGCACACTGTAAAAAAACACACTTTGAACTAACAATGAGTTTTGAATCAGCATTCACTCATTCAACTCATTATCTCAAATTTGGTCAACTGAAAATAGCTGGGCAGTCTGGACACAAGCTTTTGTTAGTTAAATAAGTGTTTTTTTTTTTTTTACAGTGCAGAAGAAATGTCCTTGTTTCAGAGACCCTGTCCGTGACACCGTTTGGCCTGCTTTGAAGTCAACCGAATCAGCACTGTTGTGGGAAACCACTCAGCCAGGCCCCAGTGCTGGACTTTTCCTGTTTTATATTTTTGTACTGATGCTCTTTAACCCACACTTTTACCAAACAAAAAAAAACAGGTTCATTGTGGGTCATGATCAAAACAAGAGAGAGAGAGGGAAAGAAGGAGGATGAGAGAGATGGAGATGTAGAAAGAGCGGTATAACAGTCGAGTCATCACTGCAGCTCCAAAAACTCTGTCTGCATCCCGATTAGCTGGTGTCAAGGACATGCCTTAGACCAAGACCAGAGAAGTGTCAAGCCACCCTTTAAAATACATTCATTTATGCTAGCAGCTTCTTGCGTCAAGCGCTCAACACTTGACTCCGCCGTTACCTTTCCACAACTATATATTCTGTCCGGGTGGTGCTCAACTCCAAAAGAAACCATCTTTGACCTCATTAATTGATTTCACTGGGAGCTCTGGCAGCTCCTACATTGCCTCACAAAACAGTGGAAAACTGTTGGGTTTGATCTGGGCTGCAAAACGTAAGACAGCTAAGGTATGTATGCGTTCCTCTTTGGCCAATCTGGAAGGATTTCTATCTAATGCAGGCAGTGGATTCTGCATTCAGTATGAGAGCCTTTGCCATGTAATTGCTGCTGTTTTTGTTCTGGTGCCCATCTTTCCTAATTAGTCATTTGTATTGCAAGCTTGTTTATAGAATCTTCAATGCCAATTTAGCTGATGAGTGCCTTTTCATGTGCTTCTCTCATCCTATTGAAAGAGAGCGTTTTCAAAATCTATTTTATAGAACCCATGGAATTTCATGTGATCTACCATCAGCTACCCTGTTGATCTATAAATAATGTCCTCGCGCTTTGTGAATTTTCCCCTAGGTGGGTGTTACCTTGTCTTCCCCCAACCTTGACGGCTCCTGTTAATCAATGTATTTAGCTGAAGGTGCAAGGTTACATAATGGCCAACTGTGTTGCGATGCAGCATTTGCGTTTTATGAAACTATTTTCTCTAAATGTTCATGTAATTTTGATACCCATAGGTGAGATTTAATAAGGGCTTTAGAACAACATGATATGACAGCAGTTTGCCACAAAGATACTCATTATGCAGGGAGAGAACATGTTGTTTTGTGATTCGCAATATGCTTTCACCCTGTAGGTCCTAAAACATGGGGACAGAACTCTCTTTTTTGCCTCAGAAAACATTTAGCCTTTCGTTGCTTCTTTCGTTGCTTTCGTTGCCCTCGCTACATTTTTAAGGTATGGAGCCAGAGCAGACATTTTGGCCATACTCCTTCTGTTCATTAAATTGTAAGGGATGCCTTATGCTGTGAACTGTCAGTCAGTATTAATGTTTTAGCACGCATGGAATTTGTGTGATTACCCGGAGGAGCAGGTATCAGATCCGATTAATACAGTCTTACTGCACGGCCGTGGCCACAGCCCGACGAGGCCATGAATCCTAATGTGCTCTTTTGAGGGGGAGCAGGTGGTCGTTAAGAGCATGCAGAATTAGTTGTTACTTTTCCCCCTGCAATTGCATTGCTCCCCATGTGAAGCAGACATCATTTTTGGCCTGTCAAGAACTTTATGCCCTAGTAACGAGGGCTTTTGCATGGTTACCTTGGTTACTGGAATTACCACTTGTATTTGGAGAGTCAGTCTAAAAGACATGTAAAGCCCATTTTTAATATCACATATTAGGAACTGTTCTCAATTACATGATGGAACATTTGAGGAAAAAATACACCCTTGATGAGAAGCAAATTTGTTTGACAAAGAACTATGCATATTAAATTAAGAAAGAAATTTGTACAAAAAATGACCTTTGAATTGTCACCCCTGAAATTTGTACATTGTAAAGCCACTCACCAATAATGCAAGTGTTAGCCATTTTCTTTCCCATACCACACTTTGGAGGAGTAGATGGAGAGGAGTTGGAGATGGAGAAGACAAATTCATTTGAGACCTTTAGTATTCACAGACTATCCAGATAATTCATTTATTTCTGTCCTCCACCGCTAAGATAAGAGGACAGAGAAAACCACGATGGAGCCTTGATTTTGTGATCAGCAAGTCATGTTTCTGTTGACATAGACTTATGTTTTGACCTGCAACAAATTTGAATTTTAAATGCTCAATTATTTCACACAGAAGACATGGTGATATTCCCCCTAATGACATTCTTAGAGTCTAGAGTGAATCCAAAAACATCACAGACACTGTCAGAATAACTACAAGAAGGCAGGGGACTATTTTCAGCATAGTATCCTTCTACAACTACAAGCTTAATCAATCATCTGCCTAAATAGACATTTGCATTTAAATCAGTGAAGCCTTTTCCTGGTATGCATTTTGAACAGCTCTACTATAAGGGGGTTGACTTGTGATTTTTTTTTTACTTAGTGATCCTTTTTATTCTGGAAGTTTCCAATAGTGACTTTTTAGAGACAGATGATTTATTTCACTTTATTGCCATATTTATCAGGGATGCAAATAATGCTAGAGGGTGCTGTGTGTGGAGTTCTGTAGTTAGAGAATCATAATTCATTTTGCAGGTCAAGAAACATGAGAGTAAGTTACTCATGTCAATATCATGGTACTGTATGACCAATACTATATTTTAGTGCAATACTGCTCATTATGAGACAGCTAATCAGACATAATCTTACTAGAATGTACTAGCATGTCTATTAGGAGAATGACTGACAGTTAACCTAATTATAGATATTCTGGAAATATGACAGAGAGCTTTAAAGTCAGGTGCAATCAGATTTCCCATATTCACACACACTAAGCAACTTCAAATCAAACATGACAAGAAGCGATGTGAACCATAACAGACCTTGAGCAAACCACTCGGCAAGGCACTAATTAGGAGTTGTACAGATTCTGACAGGTATTAGATTGATTCCACGAAATGTTTGTAAATACAGGAGCTGTTCTCCACCAGTGGTCATGGGGCTGATAAAGACAGAAAGATTGATGTGTTGTGGCGCAAGCCTGGTTTTCGAATAAACCTGATCTTGTTCGTGGCCATGTACAAAGAGAGCTTTCAAAAGGGAGCTGAAATTAAACAAAAAGTAAGCTGACAGAAATTCTGTTCCACTCCAGGCCCGATAAGGCTTTAAAATGCTTGTAATTGCACCAATGAACAACTTAAAAGAGCTCTTCTGACCCTGCGCTCGTTTGGTCTGATTTTGCATTTAAAAAGTGACTCATTTCCATTTTTCTGTAGCATATGATAAAATATGTTTTAGAACATTCCACAGTAATTAATTTATTAATTACACAATTAAAAACAAGTCTACTGCTCCTAATGTTGATTGTGAACCATCGCCTCTGTTTAGATGACTATACACAATGCAGTTTACAGTTTCCTCTAAGAATTTACGCAATTCCTTTTAATATGGCGGTGCGTGCTTATTTCTAATTACTTTTGTGCACATGAAGGTTACAGAGAACAGGGCAGCTTTCGGGACATTGGATCTTGCAGTGCTGCATTTAGCCATAGCCTGGTGAGAAACTGGATTGAGCGCAGGGGTTATTCTGGCCCACTGCCAACGCTGACCAAATATCAGTTCTGTGCCGCTGCGTTGCTGTGATGGCCCATTGTTTAGCCGCAACATGGACCCAGGGCTTATCTGCTCTACTGGCTCAGACTTCAATTACCTGCACTGCTGTAATTTAAAAGCGGCGTTTGATTAAGCCATTTGTGGCCGTCGCAATGAGTGTTTATCTCCACCCGTGTGTTTACACGGCTGGATGCAAATGCGAAGTGGGAACTTTGCACTGTGGCTGACGTCCTCCATGTGCCAGACATATGATAAGTAATGTTTATTTGTCCAAAGTGTCACTCATATGTTTTGTGCTGGCCGAGCTCAGATTGCAGTTAAATGAAAAAGATCTCTATCTGCATTCCCCCACTAAGCAATAAACATGGGTATCTATCTTAATTTTGTGGTGGCGTGTGGAGGGAGGTGGTGCGGGGAGATAGGGTGAATTATTTAGCTCAGTCTCCTCAAAGTCCCTGCATTAGCTAGCTGCTTATTTGATAGAGGCCAAAGCAGCTCTTAAGGTCTTTATTCAAGGGTGACGTTCAGAGTACTCCTGGGCCTTGGGCAGTAAAAGAAGTGGACAGACGTCATCTTCAGGAGGAGGTGTTGAGGCCAGATTTTCAATTTTCAAGTTGGGTTTGGCGTGGCTGCTTAGCATACTTCTTGCTGGTTGTATTGATCTGACTGGCTATCAGAAATTCTCAGGGTTTTGAACTGAGTCTCGTGAACTTTTTCTTTCTTACACTCACTTTGGCATTTGTCATGCTTGGGAATTATTAACTTTACTGCACAGAAATTGAAGGTGCAGCGAAGGGAATGCACTAGACTGCTCTTGTGCCCTCCTGTGGTCACCATGGCATGCACAAGTTATTGATGAACTGGGAGAGAACCCAACCCCCAGTCCCCGTAGACTTCCATTCACCAAATTGACAACCATTTGTTTATTTATCATAAAACTTGATAAATTAGATTGTACATTTATTCCAGCAACCATTTCACTTTTATAAAACACTTAGAAATCATAAGTCTATTCACTTGGAAATCTATTGAGCAAATCTTGATATATTACATTTGATCTCAAAGGCCCCTATTCAGTTACATTGTTTCAGCATTTGTGATGCTCTAATCTCGCCTTTAGGACTTAATATTCTCAAACACTTACCTTTGAAGTACATATTTGACCACAATTGAACGAAATTTAAAAGTAAACCAAAATCGTTTGAGCGGCTTATCAGAAACATACATTTAGGCTAAAAATGACACATTGTTGAAGGAGCATCTAATATACACATTATGTTTTTATGAGATGACGCAAAAGAATATATTGTGTATTAAAAGACACATAAGCCTACATAAAGTACCTAAACACGTAGGTTTACGTGTCTTTTAGTGCACAAAATGTGCTTTGGCACCATCTCTTGACTGTGAAAATGGCTGACATTGAACCACAATGCTTTAAATGGAGGCTCCAGGTATCAGTTATCAAGACATCACAATCTCTCTCAAGCACTTACAACAAACAACATCTATCATAAACACACACACCCACACACACACAGGGACCACCAGGATCATCACTATTTAAAAGAGCCTATTTGGGGCTACACGTGTTTTCCTTTTTTCACTAAGTTGAAATTACGTAATACAGCACGAATATTGTGATGAGACAACAGACACTACACTGTTTTTCTTTGTTGTAGGATAGTATTTGATATAGTGGTATTTGTGGGACACCACCGCCCAGCTGCTACACTGTGAAGCTGTCCGTGGTGCTGAAATCACAAGACCACATAATGATGAGGAAGACTACAAGAGTTCACTTGTAACTTATTGAAAGAATAAAGTTTTACTGTTTCTTTTCAAAAATAAAGTAAACATAAATACCCATTAATAGTACATATGAATGGTCAATCTAGTCCTGGTAATCAAAGTTGTAATTTTTTATGTTTATTTCTGAAGCTTGAAAAATATCAGGTTTCCTTTTAGATGAAAGAATTCTAAAACATGTGCAACAAAGCGGTGAGGTGACATGTGACATGACCTCACCACTAATGACACAATAGAGTATTTTTGTGTGTTTTGTTGTGACTTTTAATTACATTACCTGGATCTAACAAACAATACTCTAATATGGCTTAAGGTAACAATGGAGAGATAATTTCACCTTCTATTTAACTCTGTGATTAAAGTAGTTTCTGATCTCCTCTTAATTAATTGTGTTGATCTAATTAAGAGACACGCTTCCATTCCCCTAATAGGACACGCTGGGTGACTCTGTGGATTATGAAGATAAATCTGACTCCTTGGCCTCTGTGGAAAATAACAAGAGCATTAAGTATGGAGAAACCTGAAGATATGAGGTTAAAAAAACTGTAAAAATCTGTTCACTGTAAGGTAAACAACTGAGGTGAACAGACAAATATTAGCTTCCAGCTGAATTTTGGAATGAGAGTATATATTAACATAGCATTAGAACTGTGACAGAATGACAGCTTTAGTGGCATTAAACGCACAGGTCAAACTGTGAAGTACTTGGCAGCAGTGTTTTATGACTTACTTGGATAATAGAAAGGCTTCAACAGTTCCATGGCCAAAGGGTTTATCTGAGCACAAACTTGAGAATGTTTGTAAATGTGTCAAGTGATAGTCCTTGTTCTGGGTGTCACTTTTTTTGGAGAGACATTTACCCAAGAGAATCCTTTTCAAGTCAGTGCTCCAAAGTTAGCACGAGTGTTAAAAAAACAGCAACTTTGTGGGTAGAGACAGAAATATCTGTGATGCAGCGTTGGCGGCCCACTCCTTATACATCACAAATGATGATTAGTTTTCCCATCATGCTTTGATATTGGCCCTTTAGAGGCTGAAATGTAATTAGTCACCTGTGTAATTGATTTTCCTCAGTTAGTTATATAGGTATATACTATGGCCAGGTAAGTAACTAATGAGGATATATATTGACGGGGACTGAATCCTATTTCTTATTGTTTAGGCTGTGTGTTTATCTCATTTTCTGGATCATACTAATCTAGATGAAGTGATTCATTTTCACACATTAACTTGTGATTATTTCACGTCTACTTATCATGTGCTGACTATGAAATTGTAATAAATTAAGTGCATAAAATGTGTGATGCTACTGAAAAATTACCATACCTACAGTATTGTTGTACCAGCAGGCAAATGTATCATTGGTCAGAAAATAAATCCCATGCTTGGAATCCAGTTTATGTGAGGAGAAAATGCAACATTATTGCAGCTAACCATGCTCCTCTGTTGAGACACTAGTATTTTATTTTTTATTTCCTGATTAGTATTTGTTAAGAATAACTTTTATTCAGCTCTAGGGGCAATGCAAGCAATGCAATAGGCACCACCCAGGAGCTTTTTTTTTTCCATAACAACGTCATTACAACTGACATGGAATAAAATGTGTCATTTACACATCCTTGTGGCCGGGTATGTGCACAGGTGTGTATACTGTATGTGTATATTTAGTTGTGTGTATGTGTGTGTGTGTGTATGTGTGTGTGTGTGTGTGGGTG
>JAGFZM010001635.1:144365-155940 GCA_017657215.1 Limnothrissa miodon
GGGGGGGGGGGGGGGGGGGGGGGGGGGGGGTTGCTTTGAATTGGTTTGTTGGTTGTGACTGTGTGTGTGTTGGGGGAGGCATAATGATGGGAGAAGCATTCCTTTCACACTGATTGCCTCAGAGCTGGGGTAATGGAACATTAGAGCCCCTCCACAAATCTCTTTGCATGCACACAAGGGCCAGGGAATGACTGGTAGCTTCGCCTCCACTTTGCAGAGATTTCAGATGTATATGTTGCCCCTCAATGGTACATTGCAATTTAATGACCCTTACACCTCAAAGTTGCACAATCTATCTTGGAATACACACGCTGTGCTGGCAAGTGGATTGTATGAATGAATTTCACCTCCATTTGTCTACCATTGTGTGTGGACCTCTCTCGGCAGCAAAGCTCTAGCAAATGACTTTTAGTCCATCTTGTGTATGCACAGAATACATAAGAGCTGTATACAGAATTATCTTGCAGTAAGAGGCAATCTCAGTGGGAAATTGTGAACTGACAGGGCAGTATTGTGATAAGGACATGTCTCTCACTCTCTCTCTCTGTCTTTCTAAACACCCTTGCATACACATATGTTGACAGTTGCAGCTAAGCCTAATGGGCATGTCTTCAGATGCTGATAGCCTAGAATATTAAAAGACAACTGTTACAGTTGCATCCAGGCACTTTAAAGTTGGATTGCAGGTCTTCCAGTTTTGTTACCGTAGAGCTGGAATGCCTCCTGTCGAAACACACTCACTGATGGATTGGCTGTTTATAGAACGCATCCACACCTCATCAAAGAGCAACAGACAAACAGGTCTGAACTGGTTGGACAGACTCTGCCATACACTCTGCCATCTTTTGGAGAGGGGAAATCAATTTCCACTGCCTATTGCAATCAGGATGGCACCACAGACATTCTCACTACCACCGCCCCCACAGGCAAAATGTGCTGGATGAGAATGTCTGATGGCTGCATTATGTGAGGGTGCCAGCATTGCCACCTGGCTGAAATAAAATGAAAAGGGAACAGCATGTTTTTGCTCTCATCTGGTTCTATTGCAGCAATACAATGTAACGCTGCCTAGTCACATTTCCAGGAATTCCAACAGCTTTCTGTAACATGGTTGTTGACTGCTGTCTCAATTGGCTCAGATTAGTCCTCCAAGTATGATTTCAAACTATAAGCAGGTACTTTCCAGCAAGTGGGACGTGACATTGGCTATTTTACTTGACACAAATCTTCATTGGTCTTCTAAATTTAGAAAACATTCCATATGTAGTGACTCAATGTGTGTGTATATCTATATATATATCACAAATCACATTTTACAAACTGTTTAGCATTCTGACCATTGAATGTCAGTCAGTCAGTGTCTCCCGCATCACATGCTTTAATGCAATTGTAAGAGAAAACAATATAGAAGAAATGTAGTATTTAGGGAGTACAGCTCCATAGTCCCCAAAATATTCTGCAATTGCTTGTGCGCAGCCCTCTTGTTGCAGTACTACATGGTAACCTGACAGTACATCTCTTGTTGAAGTACCACCCAGAAGAATGGTAACCTGACAGTAGATCTCTTTATGTAGACTAGGCTCTGTATGGTATAGATCAACTGCTACTTAATAAAATTTAATCGTATTGATACATAACATAGGCTACACAGAAACTTGTAATTGTTTAGTTGTTCAATATTGTTTGAGTTGCAACATTGTGTATAGGAAACACAAGAAATCAAAGAAAACTTGCAATTTCAAAGTCATCATTTATGCCCTGTGGAAATTTTCAACAAACTTGTGGGAGCAAAATCTTTTTAGCGCCCATTTTTTTTCAACTGTTTCTGCCAACTGTTTCAATATGAATTAATAAATTTTTATCGTCATGGCTAATTTATTTTAAAATAAAAATACATGGCTGCCTGTACTGTTTACATCAGGCTTTATTAGCATGAAAGAGAGCCATGGTTCCGCATAAACTTTTAATTGCCTGTCCCTTCCTAGCTTCTCTACACGGGCCTGCTGTTGAGAGTGTCTTGGTTTGTGCATCTCTTTTAATGTGCTTTGAAAAATGTCCTGTCTGCCAGCATAGCCAGGATGGTCTTAGCCTATTCCCGAATTGGAGAGTGTGTCAGCATGCAATTTAGGGCTTTGGGTGGGGGTGATGTTCCATGCTAATGAAGAGTATTGGGGAGAGAGAGCGAAAGAGAGAGAGAGCGAGAGAGAGCGAGAGAGAGAAAGAGAGAGAGATGCTAGGGGAAAAGAGAGAGAGGGAGAAGAAAAAGACAGAGAGCAGGAAACAGGGATTAATTTACTGTTTCGTTCTCCTCCCCAGAAGCAATAATGCAGCCCTGTGTTGTCGTATGATTCCCTAAACAATGCTCAGTAGATAATTACAACTTAATTATTTGAATTATCAGCGTAGAAAATGTGGCAACTTCATTTGATGTCTAAATATCCCCTCTCCGAGGCTACCACTTGTGCCTTGCTCCCAGCCCTGCTAATTAAATGGGTAGTGTCCCTGTATGGATCATTGGCTACAACTGATTAAGGAATGATGGGATAGGCTATATAAATCAAAGCCAACCAACTTGGCTAATTAGATGTCCTTACCATTACATCCAAGTCTATCCTTTGGAGATTAAAAAAAATCTCTTTTCCATAATAAGCTTCATTATTAGATAGCATTACTACAGTTGCCCTGCAATAATGTCAGCTGGTATTACAATGAAAAGAGAAAGTCATGTCATGTATTACGTGTATCAGAGTGGAGTCTAATTGCTGCTATCCCTTATTACAGTTTAAAAGACTGTGAAAGAGCAATGTGGTTGTTTATGCTTTTCCATTCATTCATTCTCAACAAGGTATTATAATGATTGCGTGACATATTGTGATTATCCTCAAAGGAATTTTAAGACGGTGTTTTTAATATGAATGCATGTATGTTCATCACAGCAACACTGGTATGCATGCATTTCATACAGGTTTTCCCTGGCGCTATACTTTATATTAAGTTATTATTATAATTATTGACATAGATTGCATAGTGATGTTATTTTTGCATGGCTGCAGGAATACCTTTTGGCTAACATGATTTAAACATTCTCATAATCATTTTACAGTGAAAACTGGTTTCTCGTTACATGTGTTTCCTTTGTAGATAACCTAAATTGGGGCACCGTCTCTTATAGTTTTACTCTAATGAGCAAGTATGAATGTGTGCATTTACACATTGTCTGTGAGGCATCAAACCCCCACCCCACCCCACCCCCTTTGTCTTTAAATGTTGTAAAAACACCCCTAGGCTTTTGTGCGTGATATGACAGTGTCTTCTCTTTGATCAGTCCTTGGGGGATTCCGGCTAGCCCACTTTGCCTATGGATCGTCATTGCTTGGCATTGCCAGCGCCCTCTGTCCTGTTTGACTGACACTAATTGACAACCAACAAATACAGACACGTGTAATAAATTATCCATAACCCTGTTCGAGACCTTTTTTGTAATGCATTAAAGCCATTCTTAATAGCAGGGAGGTGAAATATCAGACAACCACGGCTCTTTGTCATAAAGTCAATATGGGGCTATTATGAGTCTGATATGATATCAGTCATGGCCATCATGTCTTATGAGGCATACTGACCTCGAAGTGACTGACCATCACATGTTTTGGCTATGACACTTAATGTGCTGTGACATGATGCAACATGGATGATATGCAACAATACCCATGCAAGGGTAAAGAGAGGACACGTGTACAGAGCAGATTTGATGATAATGCCTAATATGAGTATTTATTTTCAAAGTGTATTGAAATTGCTCTTTCGAACAGAAAAATATTTTGACAAGAAACTCATTTTTTATTGCTTTAGATGAGGGCATTATTAGTATGTAGTGCACAGGAAAGTCTTGGTCATTTTTTAAAATCTTCTTCTTTAGACACAAGAGCAGCATCTGCCATTTCTGTCCACCTCCACAAGTTGTCCATTAACATAGGTGGTTCATGTTCATTATTGTTATGAAAATGTGACCTTCCTCTCCACCGGCACTAACAAAGCTGCTATTCTGTTTCTTTCAATCTAATACTCGTAATGTCAAGTGACTTTAGTGTGGAAGGTCGCAGGTTCAGTTGCAGCTTTTTAAAAATTACTTTGGTTTTCTGTGCCATTCACGTCATGTTCATAGATGATGGAGTCATTTCAATTGACCTTCCAAATGGTTCCTGCTCTCTTGATCACATTTCACTTCCAACACCTCCATGTATCACTGCCTAAGCTCTGACAGCTACAGTAATTCAGATATAAGTCAAAAGTATGAAGGACGTTCCATTACCATCACAGCTAATTACCCGTGGCACCTGAATTAACATATCAATGTTAAAGTGGCTGCGTTTGCTCTTGTTCTAGGCTGTAGTAATCCACAGCAGGGTGTCGAAAGAGATGGATCATCAGAGGACCGGCTGAATGAAGTGGTGGGCTTTTAAACACCCAACCACTAAGCCTAGCCTGTCCTTAAAGTCTCCCCTTCAGCGGCCTCTCTCCTTTTAGATATGGGGTACTGATAGTAATCAGGATCAAGAGTTTTGCACCCTATAACTGCACCCTATAATTTTATTTCAAAAAAGACTTAAGGGGGGGGGGGGGGGGGGGCTGGCAGGGAAAGGGTTGGGGTGAAGGAGGCCTTCAAAGCTCTCTATAGTTCAGGTGCTTGTTTCATGCAGCAAGATTTACTCAGGTTGCATAGACCTCCGCAGTGACATTAAACGGCCCATAGAATATCAAACCACATCTACCTTATTATTGTTGAATTTAGGTAGCTTAAGGTATCCAATTAATGGAACATAGCAAAACTTCAACCGCCGTCTACTGCCTCCTTCTACATACATTTCAAGCTAGAAATGGCCGGGTTGAAACAGGCCAATCTGAAACGTGGTTCTTCTTGACGTGGGCACCGCTAAGATACACCTCCTTTATTTGCATGGTCCAACCAAAGATCGTTTGGAAACGTCTTTGGGCCAAACCCCTGTTGCTTCATGAATTTGCCAGGGGAGGCAGAAGTTACGAATGTTTTCATACTAAGTCTTTTAAATGAGCCTGTAAACGACTCTCGACAAACCAAATGCCATGAAAACACTTGTGAGTGACAAGCAAAACTGTGTCAGAGACTAGAACCATACATTAGCTCCAGGTTAGCAAAAATCAGGTTTATTGTTTATTTCATTGTCCCAACAAATCACATCAACTGTAAAAATGATTGATGCACACTGAATTCACATCACATTTTCTGTTGTTTTACTACTGTAAAATCTTCATTACCAGTTATAAATAGAAAAAGCCAAATATTCTCCTGTGCAGTGTGCAAACCAAGTGTTTGAGTCTGAATACCCCTGTCTCCCTAAACCCTGAACCCTCAAAGACTTTTAGCATATAAAATGAACTTCATCATTGGCTGACGGCTAAGGGTAAACAATTGGATTTAGCCACAAATGATAAGCTTTGGCCTTTTTGGCTGGTTCCCATTCAACTCAATGAACCAATCAAGAATAATGAAATGTGACATGCTGTGGAATTAAAACATAATGTCCGTAGGAGCACATCCATGGATATAAATGTGGTAAATGCATATATATATATATATGGCTGCTGTTGAACATTGCAAATGCTGTATCTACCGTTGTAGGCCACAGTGGCGCATTCTACGCCATTCGTTCGCCGTATAATGACTCATGTTAGCATCCTAAACAGTATGAAATGGATTAATTAACTGAAAAATGTTGCTTAGTGGGCCTTTAAGAAATTGGATGGAAAGCTTATGTTAAAACATTTGTAGAAATGAGTCTATTGCCATACCTGGTGTTGCTATATGTTTTCCAGAATAATGTGATCCTTTATGGTTTTAATGTCACAAATTACAGTGATCTGTCAAAGATTGATATAGGTAATCATATAAAGACCTGCAGAAAGGCAGACAGCATGTAATTTGAAGAGAGGGAAAAGAACAGAGTATATTTACTGGATGTCTGCAGCACTGCAGAGTTTTTGTTTGCATCAAAAGTGTTTGTGATTCTGCTTGTCTGAATGTGTCTTGGAACCACAAGGGGAAAGGTGCCTGAATTGTTGTGTGTGTTAGTGTGTGTGTGTGGGAGGGAGGGAGAGAGAGAGACAGAGAGAGAGAAAGACATGGGGTCAGGTATCTGTCTGAATGTGTATGTGCCTGTGTGTTCATATGTGTGTTACTTGTGTATGTGAGTAAGCACCATGTGATTGTTTTGTGTGTGTATAGGGGGTATGTGTTCACTCATCTAACTGAGGAAGTGAGAGCCGCGAGAGGCAGAGTGTGTCTTTGTGTGTGTTTGTTTGTTTGTGTGTGCATGTGCGTAGCTTGCTAAAATGTGTAACACCCGTTGGAAAGATGACAAGAAGAAGCAATCTGCCCAGCCCTGTGGGGTGCCTATCACCGGGCTGTGTGCCATCCATGCCTACGGTGGCTGGCGGCTGTAAACTCTGGAGTCTGTTGAATCAATGGCATTATAAAATTCAAAGGGAAAAATAGCAGTAGGGCGAATCTATCAGGAATCAAGTCTGTTGTGGCCTCGATTAAAACCATAAAACAAATGACACTGGTCCAGGGCTGAAGGGGGTGAGCTGACTTTAAATGGAGAGAGTGTTGAAAGAGTATACCCAACTGTCAGCAACTGGACAGGAGAAAAGATTTATGTTCGTCTGGGGAGTGTTGAGGGGAGGGTTGAGGTAAAGAACAATCGAACTACAGTACTGGACCGCTGAAAATTGTATGATTGCTTTGGGGGTGAAAGTCTCTAAAATGCATGTGTGCAAAATGTGTGCACACATTGCATTTCAATGTAAGCCCTATGCATCTAAGCCCTAAGTCATAGTTTTAATTTTCAAAACAATGACTTAGTTAACCATTAAAAAACATTGTTATATATATAGTTATTGTTATATATATAGTTATTGTAGACTAAATATAAATATTTTATATATGAACAGTTGTTTATTGAATAGGATATATACTGAGCCATGCAAACACAGTGCCACAGTCTAAATCTGTAGTAGGCGGTTAGTTCTATTGCAATGTGCAGCACGTTTTTTTGTTGTGTAAAGCCACAGGTAAAGTAAATCCAGAATCTCCAGAGTTCCAGTAAGGGAGTAGAGTAATTAAGTTAGTTTCCAGCAGGAAAAATATGTGTGTGTTTTACAGGTGAGCCGGTGTTACTGTTGTTTAAATAATATTTAACAGGGATGAGACAGGTGCCTGCTGCAAGGCTCCAGTCTCTAACAAATCAAAGGGCCGCACTGAAAGACAGACACCTAATGTCGTCCTTAGAGAGAACTTCTGTGGACAGCACATCCAGGATGTATTTTTCTGTTTATGGTTTGTTTAGCATTTTATCGATATGAAAGTTTTGAAATTAACCTGATGAGTTTTGTTTGTTCAGGATGGTATTCAACTGAATACATTCTGACTCTGATTAATTAATTCACTAAATCATTATAAACTGTACATTGGTTATAGTATGTAATACTTTGCACATGACTGTGCCCTAAGTTATATTACGCAATGAGAACATTATCTAGACACTACGATTTCATGTAATCTCTTGAATATGACTTAAAATACTATGAAAAAATACATCTAAAAATGCTAATTATCATAAGTATTAGTTAATGTTAATTAGGCAATGTTAATAAGTATTTGTTATTGCTTAACTAATGGTGAATAGTGTACCATTATCATAAACTGTTACCTGCATGTGGCCATTCATTCTCCTAATAAGTCTCCAGTCTAGCTCATTGCACTTCGAGATCTCTCCTCCCATACCGACTGTTGACGATGTCGGAGTGCGTTCGTTTCCTGGCTCATTGTTTTTACGGGATAATTAGTTTTGCAGTCCTCTGCACCAATGTGTGTGGCTATTTAGACAGAAAAGCACCCCCAGGAGTGGATGTAAGTGGCCAATCACTCATTTTGAGTAATTGCACAGGTGAAATGTAAGTAAACTCTGGGAGTGTGGATTGTTGCCTGGGCACCAGATGCCCAGGATGGTTGCCAACAAATGGGCATGTGACGGACTCATTAACTGTAGAATGCAGGCTCCACTGGACACCACCCTCCCCCGAAACACACAAACAAACTACATCCTCCAGCTTCCATCTCTCTCTCCTCCTCTTTCAATAGCCACTGCATTCCTCATAAGCACGTTCCGCAGGATCGACTCTACCCAGCCATGATTCTGTGTCGAAACATTGGTGCATCTACACCTGGATACAGAGATACAGTACATATGTACAGATACAGATGTCAATTCCACACCAATAATGAGGACCTGTATATCTGTATAATGTTCATACAGTAATCCTATAGAAATCTACTGTAGACATACCCTAGCAGTAGCAAATGGTTTTGCTACGCAGATACGTCTAGAATCAAACCATAGGGTCTCAGTAGCTGTCCTCCCAAGTTTGCTCGGAGCACATTGCTCACACTGCTCTATCTAGACAGTCACTCTAGTTGTACATGTAGATAATCAGGCAACCTAATGTGCAGAGGCAGAGTATGAAACACAACCATTGACTTCACCTGTTCTATTAAGCCCGTCTATCAGTCATAGTATGATATAAAAAACATTTTAATGTTATAGTCTGACTCAAATTATCAGTTGAGGTAAGTTGAACTTATGTTTTCTTGCTTGACTCACTGTTTGGATAGAGTAGATGATAGTCACAGTAGTAACAGTAAACACATGTGCTTATCATGTTATAGATAGGATAGTAGGAAATATATTTTTGATTTTCTGTTTCCACCAGTACACACAAGACCTGCTATGGACCAGAGTATTAAATGCACAGGATACTCTCAGGCAGCTGGCTGCAGTGTTGCAATAAGGTGAACTGTTTCCTTTAAGCAGTGGATCATGACAACATTAAGCTACAATTATTGTAATGTGAATTACTGATGCGTCATGGCAGCAGGCACGCTGTTTGCATATGGCTCCAGCAGCTGGCTTTAGGTGCGCTATGGTAGGAGTTTTTTTTGTTTTGTTTTGTTTTTCTGAGCACAGACTTTGATGGTGGGCTCATCATGGTAATGAAGAAATAAACTGATGAACTGGTGAAAGAGCCAGACATTGTCATGCATATGATGATGGATTATGCGCATGGGTAGGTATGGTCCCACCTAGGATGACAAAAACAACAATCATCATTTTAATTTTTGGCGGAATTCATGTTAATTTTAGTCGGAATGAAGGAAGGAAGGCGCATTGTGCGGTTTTGGATCACTGCAGGTTTTGACGCCATGTATTTTGTCAACTGTGTGACTTTTACTGGTCTGGTAACAGCAGTACCATACAAGCACTGTTGACTGCTCATTTGCTCATTCAAATTATTCAAACATTGGAATAGTATCTCAATCCCTCTTTCTGTGTGTGTGTGTGTGTGTGTTTCATGTCATATTTGTGAACCATAACATCTGCTGCTTGGAAGCAATTATGTCAGATTTGATTACGCATCCGACGTGTAACTTGAATGTGCACAGCTTGTCCTCATTGCTTCAACTAAGGATTACATTAGAAGGTTTGGTGAGGAAGGCTAAGGACATTATAGCATCCCCAAACACTATCCCTGCCCTGTGTCTTGACACTGCACATGTACACTTTTTTGGAACACAGGTGTTGTGCAAAACAACTTCAAGTTCACTGGAGAAATACCTTAGGCTCCCATTGGAAGCCAACTGGTTCAGTTGATAGCACAAAAAAAATACATGAATTTGGACTCACGGTTGCCAGTGTTGATTTCAATCACACTAACAAGGCAGGCAATTTTGCACACTCTGTCAAATTTAGCAGTTTTCAGAGATTCTGTTTCAGTAGCTACTAACATAGCTATAAGACTGTATGAAGTTACAAAACTAGTCTTTATTTCTGCAGAATTTTCTTTTTCCATAAGATTTTTTTTTATTGTTGTTGGTTGTTAAAAGATGCCAAAGCCCTGGTGTAGCTGAATGCCACCAATTACATCCTGAGCTTTACTAAAGGAACTGAGTCTATTTTAATTTTAATGTGGCTTAAATAACTCCAAAATAAGTTAAATTAAGTAATCACTAACTGCTCTATCATGATTTTGTGAATGCTGCAAACTGCCATTACTCACACATCATTTGTTTTATTAAAATGCTATCCAAAGGGGTAGCTGAAAGTTTTGGAACATGAAAGGCTGTGCACAATATGTGCACACCTTGCTTCTGTCATCCACAAGAATGCTTGTGTTCATTCATGTGGAACCAGTGTTCATTCATGCAAAAACGACAAAATAATTAGACTACAATGAAAAATATTACAAATGGAAATTTACAAGTACAAGTATGCTTTTTAATGCCTTTAGACATTTTTGAGCTGACAGTGGGTGCTCTGGTCGCCCTAGCGCTTATAAAACCTATATGAAATTATTCAACAGCATCTGGAGTAATACGTTATGACTGTATTCTGCAATACCATGACCAGCCATGCAAGTATCCTGTTTGTGAGCTTTAGCTTAGTGTTCAACACTAAATACATAATTCAGTAATGCACAGAGAACAAAATTGGTTGCCATGGCAATCAAAATGCTTTTTAACTGTTGACCATCAAAACTTTTCATGGCCACCAGAGTGGCAGTAGGCATTTCTGGGATATCTTCATTTCTGAAAATGTTCTGAGTGCTAAACTATACTATAAATATATATATAAATTATATATAAGTGCACCAACTTTAATGATTTTTTTTTTTCAAGTGAACAAAACGCTTGAAATTAGGAACAATTAATCTGGCCTAATTAAGGGTGGAAGAGGAAAGACAAGGAGTTCCAAGAGGGCAGGGCAAACAGTCATAACAAGCGCTGATAAATAACTAATAACTAATAAATGAATCACCTGCAATTTGTGAAACTTCAGAGAAAGTCCACCATTGTTATTTTTCTGTTCTGTTTTTAAGGGTTGGGGAAGGGAATGTAGCAGGTAGAACATGCCTGCTTGTCTTCTGGCTTACCCCGTCACCTGTGGCAGTTAATTGGGGGTGGGGCCAATTGGTTAACAAGCTCCCAGTAGTTATTTAACAACAGAGGCCCAGCAGCAGTGTTGGCTCTGCTGTGTTTGTGTGTGGACATGCAGGCCTCCTGCTTAGGTATGTAGTAGCCTTCTGCATGTTCCATTCTTGTCTTTTTGCTTAATGTTTTAAGTATTGCCTTTGTGCAGTTCCCCCCCCGGTTAGCCCTGTGGCATGGGCAGTGTGGGGCTCCTCACCCGCCTACAGGTGTAGGTAATGTGTTTTTTGTACAATACTACCTGCCGTTGTTGTCTATGGTGGTTTTTGTAATGTATGTTTGTTATGTCCCTTAGGTAGTCGGCCTATTCCCCTGCGTGGGGCAATTGACGTGGATCGTGCTGCTGTCTTGCCTTGTCTTATTTGTAGTTCATGTCTCGTTTTGCTTTCTTTGGAGGATTGCCCTGTCCTTATATTTTTGTAAATCTTTCTGTTTTTGTTTAATATTGTTCATTTAACAGCAGGCTGGGCTTCTTGAGTGGGGCCTAGTTACCTTGTG
>JAGFZM010001635.1:160940-199816 GCA_017657215.1 Limnothrissa miodon
CATGCCCTGGTTACGTCCAGGCTAACGAGTTTGGGCTCAAAACGGTATAATGCAACTTTCTCAAAACACATCCGAATGACGTGATTTTGATGCCAACTCAATGTATATACTCCCAATCATCTGTAAATTGGCCTAAATTGTATTTTACTCCGGAGAATCCCTTTAAGGAGCATAGTGCTAGGGGATAGTGATAGTTGATGGCTCTAGCCACTCTTTCATAAACTGTAGCCATCCACCCATTCATATTGTTGTGGATATATGGGCCCTCACAGAGAAGATCATTAGAGCAGAGCATGGTGTGATGGAATGAAAACCTTTTATTCCTACAGACACTGTACTGTGTCATTTGGAGTAGGTCTCTCATTTGTGCTTTCCTACCGAAGACCCTGTGAGAAAATGACCGCTGCAAAAATTGTGCCTGTTATTGTGCCTGCTCCAAAATAGTTAGTGCAGTGGTCTTCCTGAGCTGAAGCTGACAGCCTAATTTGCTCATGCAAGGTGCCATTATCTCTCCTCTCTCTGATAATATACCCATAGTCCTTTTACAAGAGTTTGTACAGTCAGACTGATCATTTTCAGGCATTCTGCATCATGAGTGCTTGGATATTCAAGTCATTACATTCCGGCCCTTTTGCCCTGTACACCTATTTTATGGAGATGTATGACACTGCCCATTCGTATCATTTTCCGATGGAGAGAAAGTCGGAGGTTGAAATAGGCTGATGGCTTGCAAGATGGCTCTGCCTAATAGCGGGTCATTAATGTGAGACTTGACGTTAGTCAAACTTTATGTGCTCGGAGAATCTCTAAAAACCACCCCTCCCCCACCGCCTCACTTGGCCTTCTCACATCTTCCTCTTCATTAAAGGACAGATTTTACTGCGCATCATATTCTTTATGCCTGCCACACAAACATGTCATGCTCCCACCGGCGGATGTCCTTGTGAATCCCATAAACAGAGGCTTATGGATGTGATTACTATGGCCCAGTCATTCAATGGTTTCACATGCCCAGCGGAGCTTTAGAGCGACTTATAACAGAGGTGTGCACTGAGCAGAGCCTGGGAGGTTGAGGATGTGGCACCCCCTAAACAGCTGGTTCAAGTCTGCTGGTGTCATGCTGTGGCCCCCTGAGGGACGGGTGGGGTGTTTAATAACTCATAATTCATCTAGCGTTACAGATTTACATGCTGTAGAAACTAAATCAGCCATTTAGCCAGTGTAAACTGGTGCGTCCTTCAAAAATACCCCCGCCTTGTTTTTTTTTTTTTTTTTTTTTACTATTTGGATGTCTCAGTGTATATATTGATTTCTCACCAGGATTAGGTTACATAGGATGCACCATGTTGTTGGGATCACATTTGACAACTACTGTGGTTTGATTTGTTGTAAGGGCCAAGTCAGAGGATCTTACAGTCTTTCAAGTCACTGCTCTCTAAAGTCATTGCTCTCTGTTCTCTAAACCACAGGCGATCAGTTCATCGGAGATGTTCTCAAACACCGCTTCACAAAGAGTCTGAATTGAAAACCTCTTCCTGCACACCAAAGCAGTTAGGCCGTATGTGCCTTGAAATCTTTCTTTAGGTACATTTCCATGTGCTTGATGTTTGGTAGTAGGATGTTAAACAAGAGAGCTTCCAATTTTACTTGTGTGCACAGTGTAAAATCATTAATCTAAGACAGTTTGCTTTAATCAACGAGAAAAGTTTTTTTTTTCTTCTTCTTCTACCTCGCCAATGGGTCTATGGTTGCAGACATGCCAATCCCTGATTAAAATCCCAAATTGGATTTTTTTTTTGTTAAAATGGATTTATATGCTAATGTTTTGCATTAAATTTCATTTTTTATCACATAGAATTGTCAAGCCTATCATACCAATGTCCCTGGATGACAGAGATTTTAATTATAATTTTATGCATATGAGCATTATTTATTTCTACCACACGCCACCATTTTCACCTAATTTGCTCAGACTAAATGACTCATCATGATTGATGAGAACAGTATTCATCACTGATCACCACATGTTGCTCAAAGGTGACCCTGTAGTTAAAAAGTTAGAATCACATTGTTTTAAAAAATGTTCATCTAAAAACTGATTTCAATCTAGCATTGTGTTAGTCCTAGTACACATCTACCAACACACACAGGCATCCATGCACCTCTGCCCACACATTCAGGGCCACAGACTTTCCAACAACAGTTCATATTGGTAAATATATTTAAATACCAGACAACCTTGGTTGTTAGTCACTCACTGATAGTATGCCTCCTCAATCCCTCTCTGATAAAGAGTGCATAAAAAGTGAAAAACTTTCACAGAAAGATGTCTTAGGGATATTTATTACAGAGAAAGGAATGCATAGAAAAGGAAAAGAGTTTTGAGTGATTTGACACAGATTATCTCTAACTGGCTAATGTGCAGACCACCCGTATTATGAGAATCTGTGGTCCCTGGCTACCTGGGATGATTGCCAGTGTCCTATCTGTAGAATAGCGAAGCAAGGGGCATACAGATTTACAGTAACTGCACCATTCTTCAGTTTTAACACCCTCAACCATAGTTGTAAAAAAAGCAGCGCGAGCTCAATGCTTGCCATGCAAAACTGGAACGAATTTCATGACCTCTCCCTCTCAGCTTGTCTCCTTTTATCATTGTTCACTAGAAGCGGCTATGCAGAGATGCATGCTGTAAACATGATGGATGATGATATTTTTTTCCCTGAGATGGTGCTTTAAAATCAATTACAGCAAGGTTGACTTTTAATGACCTTGCCTGTGTGCAAATAGAAACTTAATCCGTGGTGTAGCCGGCAACACTAGCAGCAGGTTTGTTGATTTACTCAACAAAAAAATCCTAGCAAGAAAAACATTTGTTTGCAGTTGCCTTTGTGAGATGGTGCTTGGTAGATTAATGGGTCTGAAACAGCATGTTTTCCATATCATTGCTTGACTCATGACATGCACTTTCTCTCTCTCATGTTGTTTCAGCACGAGGTGGGAAAACCGGAAGTGTCAGATAATAAAGGTGATCCATCTTAATTTTGAGGTTAATCACCACATTCATTTGCAGGGGCTGCTGAAGGTAAACGTCCTTTTTGCATGGTGAGACACTATTCAGAAATCATTAGGGGGACAATCATCGGGATCTTGAGAGTGTTCCGGGACATTACTTGACACCCTTCCCTGTGTCATTAATGTTTTCCAAGCTTGGTGAGGTTTACAGTGCCCTTTCCTCATACGGCATATTTCAACACCATGACTGGGATTGTTTTGAGTGGATAGGGACGTCGAAAATGAGCCATGAAATAAAATCGTTGGTGTCTGATGAGGGAGGCTTTTGGTTGTACTTCCACTGGTGACCAAAGGGGGAGCTGTTGGACTTCCCAAGTCTGGATGCGGAGGCGCTCTCCTAGATGCCAATCACAACAGAGGCTCCCAGTTAGACACTCTGATTTTGGAGAGTGGAATTCTCTACAGTGTGCTTGCGGGAAAGCTTTTAGACAAAATGTCATTATTAAACCCTATTGGACAGGCACAGCAAAACAAAATGGCTCCCCAACTCATTTTGTCCGAGAAACTCTTTGTGTTACACAAAGGAGATCCATCAGTGACAATTTCAAACTAAAGATACTCTGGGTCAAAGTGATTTTCTCTTCTCTTGATAAGGTGTAATGCTAAGCTACAATTGGCTGCAAATCAGGACTGATGCCAGTACCAGAGGTGGGTGTGTATAAAATAAATGTGTTTATGTTTTCCAGAATATTATACCATTTTAGATGTACAATCATTTATTTTTTATTTGTGCATATTTGTTTATATTTAGTTTCTATGTGTTTCTTGGTCAAGAGAACTTTTTATCATTGTCATTCTGAAGTGAGTGGCACATGTGGTTATTGAAGTGGGTGGAGACAGACCCGATGTGCTTTCTATCACAATTTCCTGAAGAGCCTTGTGGACTGAGCACTTCCAGGTTGGTCATTTGTGGTGAATTATACTCAGAATGGGAAGCGTCACTCACGCTGGAAAGCCCATTTTCTGCCTTGTCATTTTTAACTGGCGAGTCTAAACACACAGTTGCATCAACACCCTTATTATGCAACATCAGCCAGCCCCTGGCGTCAGTCACCAATATCTTATCTCAGCTGTTAAATAAGAAAGAGGGGCAATAGGATTTTTTAAGGTGGTGTGGGGGCACATTATTTATCATGTTTGGGGGAAAAAACACAAAAGGATGCCCATCATCAACTTCTTTTCCACCATATGGCCCTAACTGAAAATGTAAATTACGAGTGTGCTTTTAATATTCCCATGGGATCTAAGGACTTATGGCTTGTCGGGTATCACCTACTAAAACAGTAGACTGGGCTGTTGAACACCTCACAAATCAGTTTTACTCACAAATGTGTCTTGGGATGCCTGGAAGCAAGCCAAGAGAGATGGCAGAAAACAAATCCTCAATACCACAAATAAGACCAAAGTATTTATGCTGACAACCACATTGAAACCACGAAGAATGCATTGGTTGTTTTTATATCTTATATTCACAGTCTAAAATACAGGTCTCATGGTATCCTTTAAGTCCGATAAATGGATTTCAAGCTTGCCTATTCCTTTAGATTATTGCTTACTGCATTTAGAGCGCATGGATTGTTTTGTCTGTGTTGTGATGGGATAACATGAAGAGAGTACCGGTTCAGGAATCAGATGAGTTCCATGATTATAAATTATATTATGTTATGTAAAGTAGACAGGTTTTAGCAGATGCTTTTAACTAAATCAATACAGATTCATAAAATTGGGCTCAAGAATCAAACCAGGAGATGGCCATTTGTCAGCAAAGTAACAGCTGCCCCACCATGCCTGAATTAACTTAATCAAGAGAAATCCTGAAAAACGACAGGAAATATCTTTACATAGATATTGCTTTGGCCTTTCATAGAAGTACATGTATATTATCTGTTGATATAGCTCGCAATCCAGAGTGTCAATGCTTTTTGGATGTTTGGGTTATTATGACTAATATTTGAGCATGGAGTACTGCAAGAGTATGACAGATATATGTAAGCTAAAGGGCTGTTAACCTGAAATGGGTTATCCAAAATATGACAGCTCTTGCTGATATTTAATGTTGACAAATTATTTTTATTTAGGCTTTACTGTATCTTAGTTCATCATCCATATCTTAATTTCTCATCTGTATCTTAATTTATTATCTTACTATACTATATACCTTGTACTGTAACCTACTCTTTGGATTATTTGGATTATGTGGCCCTATTTAGATGACTGAATTCCAAATACATCCACTATCCACACGTCAGTCTTTTGTTCAGGTGCATAATGCCTTTATTTAATTTGCAGTGACTCTTTGAAATGAAGAGAAGGTTGTCCTTCGCAATAGTGTTTACACCGGCTGTTATCTTCCAGACTGCATTCGGTGGAACATCTCCCTCCACGAAGAAGGATAAGAGCATTTATACCTATTTTGTGGTGACCAGCAATGATGAACTCCTGAGCTTTGTGTCATCTGGAACGCTATCACTTTTCTTTCAGACCATGTCTGCAGAAAATGTTAGCTCAGTGCTTACAGAAGGACAGATAAAGAAAAGTTGTGGGGCGAAAGACGGAGAAAGAAAATCCCCTGTAATTGGTCAGTGTAGAAATGAGGTCTGATCTTGTGAATGGCACTGATAGGGCTTATCTGCACTGTGTTAAAACTGTGACCTCCATAATGTTCCAGTCATGACTGTCAGAGAGATATGGATGCAGGACTCACCAGGCGAAAAGTAGAGCTAGGATGAAGGGCGAACACACAGATGGACACACACACACACCACAGACATATCCACTGCACATTCACTGGTACACATCAACACCTGTCATGTTCAAATGTACACACATGCAATGATATGCATGAATTCTGTCATGCACATTAAGTCAGTAACATCAAATACACAAGCAGCAGCAGTGCTACATGACTACACACGCCCGCATGCACAAACACGTGTCTGTGTGTGTGTATGTGTAAATAATTAATGCTTACCTCCAAAAATTGTGCAAACTTATATAGCATTTTAACTTATTAATCTTAATTGATAAATCAACATGGTAATGCAGAAAATCTGTTGCGTGCCGTTTGAGGTGTTTTGGGAATCATGCTGTGTGTGCACCAAGACGCTGGGCCTTGTGGTAGACATACCCAAGACTTAGCTGCCTTGGCAGACATTTATAGAGGTGGGGGGTCAACCTCGAAAAGGTAACACACAGTCGGTCGCTAGAGGAGATGGCCTTATGTAGACATTATCAATACAATGATGTTTATCCAAAGCGACTTACAAAAAGAGGATAACAATCAAGCTACATAGCAGAAACCTTAAAGAGCATAGTGCTAGGGAATAGTGCTTCAGTTCAATTTAGTGCTAGGATAGAAGATGTTCTCTGAATAGCTGGGTCTTTAAGAGCTTTTTGAAGGCCTCCAGAGATGGCCCTGTTCTGATTGATACTTTGGACTACTCCTGTTAGCAATTTGATGTGAGTCCCCGGTGCATCATGAATAAAGCTCTCTGAGACTTCTTTCTGATCCCTGACTCTGCCTGAAAATGTTTTGACTTAATCCTCATATTTTGTACCACAATGGCAAACATAAATTGAAACTTAATTCAACTTCATGCAACACATTTTCACTAATCTTCCATTTTTCAAGTCTTCTTAAAACATAATAGTTATGACTAGTAATGTTTGATTACCAGTTACAATGTTGCTGTGCTGTGAATGTTGGTCAGGGCTCTAAATTGCAACCCAGTATAAAGTACGTAGTGAGCTGGGCATCACAATATGAAATCTGATCAAGCAGTAGCATGACTATATATTGGCACACCCAGCTGGGTCTGGCGGACTGGACTCATTTCAGATCCTCATCAGAAAGATTTATGTTTTGAGCACATGAACTAGGGATATATCAAATCCACAATTTGGTTTCGGATTCAGACAAATATTTGACTTCTTGAAGGAGTTTGGTTTCTGCAACATTAACCAAGCTGAACCCTAAAGGAATTGATAAGGGGAACTGGGGAAAAATAAAAACAGTCGTGCCAGACAAATGCAAGCATACTTTTCACATGCTTAATATTGTACATAATGCTTAATAAAATACAGACAATGCATGAAACATCTTACATCAGCCATGGATGGGCCACCTAGGCTACCTTACCAGTGCATGCATGCAGCAACCCAACTCAATATTAGGGATGATTAATGATGTGCGAGTAAGTAGGAAAGTGATTGACCATTAAACACAACTGACAAAACTTACACAACCTCCTCCTGAGGTTACATGACCTCACTCTAAGTTTTACTTTTCACTTCACTCTTATATAACTAAAATAGTCCATCATAAAACAGCAATAGAAAAAAAATCAGTTTTAATATTAACAGGCAAGACCTAATCCTAGACGGGAGTCAAGGAGAGGGTATGGAGAGTAGGATGTTCAGAAAAGGGCAGGCAGGCAAATGATAAGGAGAAAATTGGGGGCTTTGAGCCTGATTATGTCTGAATAAACGTTCAGTATTCAATTTCAGATTCACACAAATCACAGGCAGTGGAATCTGTATTTGGCCAAACCTTGAAAATCTGGGTTTAGTACATCAGCATGAACTAGCATGAACTTTAGCAAACCTTAACATGAAAAAGTTTTATGCAATAATACAATTGCATCATTGGCATTTTGGGATACATGCATTGTCCATTGTGTGGATAGGGTTATATATTAGATTTATGTAATAGTGTTGTCACCCCTAATATACCACTCTGTAAGTTTATTATGGAGCATAAGGGGGGGTAATTACACAGTGGCTTGTTGATCAGGCTGCCCAGGTTGTGATCCTGGAATGTCCAAAATTTCATTTGTTGTAAAATCAATCTTTTACAACAGACAATTTCTGCATAATTGACCTTACTGAAATCAGAATCACAGGTAGTATACCAAACTCAAACAGAAATAGGCAATAATGTAAGCTTTTTAGGCTGTGTGTGTGTGTGTGTGTGTGTGTGTGTATATATATATACCAATACCAAATGATAAACAGTACATTATCCTTAAAGGGCCCATAGAATGTCAAACCACATTTACCTTGTTATTGTTGAATTTAGGTAGCTTAAGGTATCCAATGGACCATAGCAAAACTTCAACCACCATCTACTGTACCGCCACCTTCTACATGTAAATTTCAAGCTAGAAATGACTGGGCTGAAACAGGCCAATCTGAAACAAGGTGCTTCTTGACATCGGCACCGTTAAGATACACCTCCTATATTTGCATGGTCCAACCAAAGACTGTTTGGAAACGTCTCTGGTCCAATCCCCTGTTGCTTCATGAATTTGCCAGGGGAGGTGAGAATTACGAATATTTTTGTTGTAAGCCTTTTAAATGAGCCTGCAAACAACACGCTAGAAGTGCTCCTAGGTCACTTTCAGCCGCACAAATTTGTATATGCTATTATTGAGGCTCAAAGAACAATTTATGATGGTCAAAAATGTGTTCTATGGTTCCTTTAAGAGGCCTCACTCATGACCAGCATTGTTTTACCCTTCACTGTATAAGCTCTGAGACTGATTGACATCACTGGAATCAGAATCCCAATTATAATGGTAGACTGGTGTCATAATGTGCTCTGTGTTTAACCACAGTGACCCAGCCAGGCCTGGGTCTACATCACTCGCATTCACTGAATTGGACAGCTCTACAGTGAGGTCATATACAGCTGGGTAATGGGAATATGTTCAGGCAACTGCTATAAGGTCCTTGGAAAATAGAGGAAAATTATCCCACAGCAGTCGTTCAGCTCTGGTCAGTAATAGCTGTAGCATGACCTATTCCAAGATAGATAACGCAGTCACATGTCTCTTATGCACCAAAGACCTTGATCCTTCTCAGTTATGAGTTTGACCTCACACAGCCTTTGCTGTATCAATTACTTATTAATTAGAGCATTCACTAAAAGGCTTGTACTGTAGTGTGTGTATGTACATAATTTGAACGTCTACTATCAGACTTGTAGCGTTTCCACAACAGGAGCTGAAATTGAACTGCACTAGAATGGATATCGGACAAAAAAACTTTTATTGGTTTCTATAGCATTTAAATTGGGGCCATGCGGATTAAAACTATGCTGACCCAGAGACCATTTTCAGCTACATCATTTGTCCATCATAATAATGGATCCCCGTGTATCGAAATAGAGGGCATTACAGTGTGACATGATATGCTGTAGCCTTATTTAAGATTTGTATTAAAGATACCAGCTTTCCTATACAAGCAATTAGAAGACGCCATTGGTGTCAAAGGTCTCCAGAGGTGAGTGACTATGTTCTGATAGAAATGCACTGTGTAATTTGATTTCAGCACAGTGTGTAGGTCTGGGTATAATGATGCATGCATTGTAAATACAGCACACATGTTGTTGTCTACTTTGGGAATCTCTAGCCTTAAAGAGTGAGATTAATAAAAAAAAAACCAAAGGCACTAGCCTTGCTTTCCAAATGAGTGTCTTGAACTTAGGACAGAAGCATATATTAATGGTAAATATAGCAAGAAACTACAGCTTGACGCCATAAAATGAATACATTGACCTTGAATATGTCCAATTAGCTCAGTGGCTAAAAAAGCACAAGAGTGGTATGGCATAAGATAAGAGATATGAACGTGTGGAATAGACAATGGCTTGTTTAACAGCAAGCCACAAATGCAATGAATATCAAGTCAAGTCATCACAAATGCAAGTCATAATGAAATGAAACCCAAACTATTTAAAGATAAAACAAGAATAAACCAAAGATATAAGACAGTCAATAAAAGTCAATAAAAAGTCAATAAAAAGATTTGAAGAGTCAAGAGATCAAAGAGGTCAAGGTAATAAAGAGAGATAAACAATGGAAGAGGTGTGTTTTGTTTTCCTGACCCATTGACACAAATCAGTGAAACCTTAACTAGTCTGTAATGAGTCGGCTGACCTTACTTTTTCGTTCTCTATCACTATGCCATCTCCAATACAGTTATTTGTGTATAACGATGTACAGATTCTTTAGATTGCCACAAGACTATTATCAAATGATTGCCCACGTTACAAGACCAAACATGACAATATTACATTCAACCCATATATTTACAGAGACTGCAATATCTGAGCCAAATGTAAGCATAACAAAGCAAAGTTCCTTGGTTTAGAGAGGGATTCTCATGATGGTTACCCCTAATGGTCTGCTTTGGCCTCCAAATCCTCTTGTCTTGACACAGTCCAGATGTCCAAAATGTGTATTTCAGTCAATTTTGTGTTACACAATAAATAATCTCTGGATGGGGGTGTTGTGCTGTGATGGCGGACCGCTTGGCAATGAGAGGCAGAGGAAGGTTGCTGGCTGATCAATGTGGAGCCTCTGTTCCTTCGAAAGCTGCACTCGGAGAAAGCCAAGCCGGCCTCATTAGGCTCCCAAACTCCTGCAGAGGCTGGAGGAGCCTGAGCTTGATCCCTGTGACAAAGCACTCTACCATCTCTCTCTCTCTTTCTCTCTCTTTCCTCATATATGTCTCTCTCCTCATCTCTCTCTCTCTTTCTCTTTGGTGATTCACTTTAGAACTCTCAGGCTGGGCAAGGCAGGGTCCACACACACTGCAGTTACAACATCAGTTTGGTGGAAGTTTGGTGGACATTTTCCTAATGAGACTCTCTTGCTTTCTTACTCTTGTGGTCCCTGACAGATTTCTTTTTCTCTTCTCTATCTCCCTCTCCTTCTACCTCCCACTAACTCACCTAGTTAAATCAGTTTCCCATCAAGCTGTGAGGGAGCAGTATGATCTTGATTCTTCTGTTTGATATGATCACCTGAGGCATTGGTTTCCCCACCCAAAACTTCTAGAAACCAATCAGTGAAGAGACATGGAAGGCAGAACACTGCCGGCAGTGTCCAGACTCTTTGAACAAAGTGAAACAAAATCAAAATGAGTTTGAAAAAACGTATGAGACATTATAAAAGGTCACAAACTGGCTTGCATTTTTTAAAATGAAAAACAATTGTGATGAATGATTCATGATTCATACTACAGGAACAAATGTAATTGTAGCTCTCAGACGGAGAGGGAGAATGAGAGAGAGAACACGCAAAGATGGCCATACACTGTAATTAGGAAAGTTATTGTTTACTTCTGGAGAACTAATGCAATACAATTCTTAATTTCTTTGACATTTACTTCATACTAAGGTGGCTTGGGACATAATCCCTGCGTATAATTGACTTGTGCGTTGCACAACTAATTATCATTTATAGATCCATGTTTTTAAATGAGCCATTACTCCCACTCGCAGTATTTAGCTGTATTCTCAGGTACAATCCTCCTACCCACTGCCCATGCTTGGAGAGCAGAAATAGCGGTTTACTTACAGAGAAGATCAAGCACAACAGACACACACACATAGTCAGACCCAAACACCCAAAATCATATTTATAGCAAAAGATAGCTGGATAACAAGCAAAGGTGTACAGACACAGTATGTGTCTTACCTCAACACAGAGACATTTGAGACTAAATTGCTGTGACGTTATCAAGTGATCTATAAAGGCATTGCACTGGCTTTTCAGAAGTTATAAATGTAAAATTAGAGACATTGAAGTGGGAGCATGTGTTTGTATCAGCCTGTCTGCAACACTCATCTTAATGTGACATTTCCCTAGTGTCCCATCACAATTCAAATAATCCCTGACTGCCATCAAATCATGTTCTTCACGTCTCTTGCTTAAGCAATAACGAGGGACTCGTTATCTGAGTATCTGATAATCTCACACACTCACACACACACACACACACACACACACACACACACACACACTGCCTTTAATGATACCTTCTGCCACAGTACTATTCCACTGTCACAGGCCAAACAAAACCTTCCCGCTGTTCAATTAAACTGCGACTTCTCAAGCTCCTCAAGAGGAAAGAATCTTTTGACTCCCACACTGAGTTCATATTGTGCACGACCCCTTTGTATAAGTGGGATCAATATTTTACACATGAACATTTTATTCCTGTAAAAGAGATTTTTCTTTTTGATTGATTGCCAGACATTCATTACATTATGTATTTCCTGGCAGTTTTGTTGAGCTTTGACTAGCAGTTTTCAACACTTCCTTTTACTTACTTGAGCTAAGGTAACTCAAGGAAACAAAATTTCAGAGAATAGTACAACCACCTTCACGTAACCCCCTGTGTGTGTGTGTGTGTGTGTGTGGTGGTGTGTATTCAAAACAAAATGGTGCTTACACGTGATTAAGGATTTTAGTCTCTCATTCTTTCATTCAAAGTGCATCAGCTGCACTCTCCACCACCTTCACTTTGTGAGCTCTTTCTAATTATCCTCATTTGTGTAATGAGGAGGCTCTGAATAGATCTGTCAGAGCGTGTTAAGGCATACCTGTTTGTAATGCACAAACAAGGGCTTTGGCCTAATAGATTTTAATTATCTTACTTCACTTTCAAAGCAATCCAAAAGTTTGCCAGGAAGGGCAAAATGAGAGACAATGTTTCTGTTTACACATGAAACACTGAGAAGCAAGTCACATAACACACAACCCACACACTGTCGCATATCCCCTGTTGTAACAGGGCTGATGAAGAAACAGACTTTAGCCTGCCTATGGCCAAGCCCCCCTGCAGAGAGTTACTGCGGTGTAAAATGATGGCTTCTGTGTCATCCAAGGACTGTCTGCACAGTGGGTAGGTTTCACCTCAGGATAATATAGTAATTTAGGGCAATTTTGTTGACAATATCAGGAAATATGTCTTCATCACAACCATGCTGTTGTTTGTGGTTTGCAGACTTGGGAGAGAGTGACATTTCCAACAGTGACTATTTCACATTGTAAATTGTAATCACACATTGTTTAAGCTTCTTATTTAGCCTACAATGCAATGTCATGTCCTCAATGTGGCATGAAATTTACATTGCTTCTGATTAAACAAAAAGAAACGGGAGGAGATATTAGACTAAGATCAGTGCTGCTTGGTTTGTTATACTGCAAGTCTGCCAACCAAATCCCACCAAAACCTTGTGAATGTGTGAATACGGAACACCCCAGGATAGCTTCAAAGACCAGAACAAATCCAATTTCATATTGGTTATTGGATTTTATATTGTAAAACTGGCACCATATTTTGACAGTGAATATTAAAACCTTTTATGAGGGACTGGCTCAGTCTATTTTATGCACATCATTATCTAACTGTAAAATGACTGGATTATTGGATGGATCATTTTAGTTTATCATAATTGTTCTGTTATTTTTTAACATGTCTTTTGAAAGATTAATAAGTCGTAATTGATACCCCTAAGTGAATTTCCAGCGATTTAAATCAACCATATCTACTTTTCCTTTTCATGCCCGATGAAACTCTTGACAGAATCCAATGAGCCAAGAGGAGAGAAGCAAAGAGAAGAGAGGTGGAAAAGAGGAGACAAAACGCGTGATTGGAGGTTAGCAAGCATAGCGTCAGGTTTTTTCTTAAACACAAAAAAAGTTAATTAGATAAAGTGGGACTGGTCTCATCAATCTGGCCCAATGAGAAAATCAACAGCGAAGACTTTTCTGCACACGAGCCATCATTCACCGACCAATTTGCCTGATGAATAAACAGCTGCTCTAGCCTAGTGTTTGACACCCGCTCGGCTATTTACATAAATTTAATTTCACACGGAATATTCAGTGCTCAACTTTGACATCTGAAGACCCTTACAGTCCTTGCTCAACTACTGCCATTAAGAAATAAAAAGGAGGGGGAAAGGGAGAGAGAGAGTGAGAGGAAGAGAAACAGAAAGTGGAGGAAGTAGTGAGCAAAGGTGTGGCTGTTTCGTTTCTCTTTGCACTCTTTGCATTTAGGTTAATTACTTGGCTCTGGGCTCATCGGCAAAAGGCAGCAGTAATGGCCAGCAAATCCCTACTATAGTGCTCCTCACAGGAAAAGCCAACAGGACTCTTTAGCGGGCTCCGTAGACACCATGGGCTTTCTGCAAGAGCCAGTGGCTTGTGTGCAGAGGGGACGGAGCCATGTCTTAGGCAGCCTCATTACAATCCCTTGTTAAATATTAAATACAGTACCTTTGCCTTAGCAGCAGCTTCGCTCTTAAACTTATTTGATGCGACTCAATGAAGCCTGCAAAATGTCTCCTCATCCAAGCGGAGAAGACGCGCCGCTGTGTCCCTGTTTCAAAAGTTGCCTTCCGAGAGAGCGAAAGAAAGAAAAGAGAAAGGGAAAGAGGGAAAAAAAAGGATGGAAGTGTGACTCATTGGCCAGGTGAGGTGGGAATTGGGATATTTGCATACATTGAAAGTCAAATGACAAAGATTCATTAATGCTGTAAGCATGCATTTCCACTGTATGTAAAACAAGCTGGAGAGTAATTATGTGTCTGTGTGTGTGCTCAGGAATGTGGATTGTGTAAAAAATGTTCACCTTGAGAACACAGGCTTACCTGTGGGAATAGTTGTACTAAGTTTACATAAAAACACACCTCACATGGTGGCACTTCAGACTATATGCTGTAGCTAAATATACTTGTCAGTCCAGAGTTCGATTTTAAATGGAGGCTGACTGTGATTTGAGACAGACAACTCAACCGAAAGGACAGCCTGGACTGGGTACACCAACCTGGACATCATTCATCAGGTCTAGGCAGCACTTGTCACATCTCATGCATACTACGTCCTGTATATGTACTTTCAGTATTAAAAAAACAGGACACAATACACAGTTTCCAAAACTATAAACAAAACTAATATTAGCATAAACGTTCAATCATTAGGGACAGACATACCATAACCATTATCAATATTATTCTTATTAATGGGAAGCCATCTCTCTGAGTGCTAAATTCCATGCTGAACTAAACTCCAAAACCATAACTTTGCCTTATACAGTACCTGGTGCTTTATACAGATTGAAGCTGTTTAGCTTTTCTAATGCTGTAGAGTGATGATGCCGGGGCTTAGTGCTCTGAAATATAATCAGTCTAGCCTATTACTCTCTTCTTCTCTGTATCAATGCATTCATTTGTGAGAGCTGATTGTAAGAACGCAACCCTACGCCAGCTGGCTGGCCTCCAGTGAAAGGCAGACTAAACAAGCATTCAAAGACCCACGCAGACGACTGACTGCAAGCGTCGATTGATGCACAGCGAAGTATTAGTATGTTGGTCAGAGAGCTAGAGAGAATGTAAACCTTGGGAAATGTCAGACCAATAGTAAGCGGTTTCAACATGTGCCAAATAAACAATGGAAGCTCATATCATGTTGGTTCAAATGAAGGTCTAAGATTGAACACATTGGGAACTGGTCAATAGAAAAGACGGTAGCACTTTATATTAACTCTTCCCTGTTAAGCATTTCTTACACATTATTAAACACATTTATTAATTGTCAGTAAATGATTACCTATTAATTCTTTCTCATCAGTTAATAATGTAAAAGGATATACGTTAATGTATTGTATATGGACATTTAACTTGTACTAAATAGATCTGATGATCACTAGTAAGCTGTTACCTCTTAATTATTTATCATCAATTAATTATTTGTAGATGTATAGGTTAATGCTTTGTTTATTGTGAAAAGGACCATCTTATACACTTTGATAAGGTATGAGTTAACAACTTATTGATCATTGGCAAACATTTACATTTATATTTATTTTTTCTCATCATTAAATCCTTAGTAAATAAATTATTTAAAGTATTTATGCATGCTTTGGTAAAACATCGTTTATACATTTACCAGTAATCATCAACTACTAACCCCAAATGGTATTACTAAATTATTAATCTTCAACTAATGATTTGTTACTGTGCTTTATAAAACATTTACAAATGACTTTTTAAGGCTTGGTCATGAGTAACTTTTATAAACTTTTATAAAGTTATACCTGGTTAGTTTAGTAATTTTAGGGACCCCTTCTAAAGTGAAGGTTGTCTATGCTCTACAAAATATCTACAAATGATTTGTTATGGCTCACTCATTAACTCATTATAAGTGCTTATTTACAGTACAGTGAAGCTTGTCTATGCTTTACAACAAATCTACAAATGATTTGTTATCATGATTAACTCATCATGCATCATTATTTTTTCCTGCTGAAAAGAATGTTATACCTTCTATTAAATTTTGTATATTTTCAGTCATGTATGGTCTTACTTACTTTTACATCTTCCCTGATGTCTTCATACAAAGCTTAAGTCATTTGTCAGCAGTCATAACTGATGAGTTAATCATGATAACAAATCATTTGTAAATGTGTTGTAAAGCATAGGCAAGCTTCACTGTACTGTAAATAAGCACTTATAACCAGGGGTTAAATTGGGCCGGGGCTGTCCGGGACTGAGCCCCTGCACATAAGCTCATGCTGCATTATGACATCAAAAGCAACGAACCTTTTTTCACGCTATTCAGTTAAGTGTAATTAATCAGGCTAAACTATCGATCTAACAATTAGTAAAGCAATGAGTTTTGTGTAACCTAATAGACCGCCTGGTTTTCCTGACAAACCTATCAAAAGCTAAGAGAAGTTGCAATCAGAGATTCTAGAACGCTAACGTCACGTGGCTGCTTTTTCCTGGAGTCAGAGACGTTAGTTGAGGCTGTCAAACAGAGCACCGCACGCTGGTACACTATACGAGAGGTTGACACAGCGAGATAGAAGCAGACAGACAAGGTATGTGCAAAGAGGTGCTTAAATGCAAAGAGGTGCTTAAATGAGTAGCTGTCAGTTGAATTCCATTGTGCATTTGGCCAGTTAAGTTTCCGTACATGAGTCAGCTAGCATACCTCAAATGCTAACGTAATGACATGAAGTTGACATAAGCCTGACGTCACCTGAAGTTGGGCTACCTCTGGTAAACAAATAAAACAGTTTTCGTTTGCTTCTGCTCTAGGCCTCAGTTAACTGTCGAAACATGGTCTTGGTTTCTCTTTATACTAGCCAGCGTAGAAGGTTATGCATAATTAGACTTTTTTTTCTGAAACGAGATGTAGTGTTATACAAAAAAAGCTGTGGTGGTCTTTGTATAAATCATCTGTTTTGACTCCAGATCATGCAAGCCTTGAAAGTTTCTCATAAAGGATCAATATTTAGGCTACACTAACACATTGAGGATTTCCCCTCTGCCTGTGTTTCACATGCTATTTTTTCACTTACAGTAGGCTACAGGTATTTGTGACAAGATTTAAAATGTTCTGACAGCCATAATATCCCAATAGCAATTTGATTCGGTACTATCATGGTCGTGTAGGCTATCTTGTGTGGTAAAGGTATGACAGGTCTGTGACGTTTATTATATTTCATGTCATGCACATGCCAGTACAAATTCTAACTCCAATCTGTACTTAAAAATTCCCAGTATAGTAGGCTATCTGAGTGAGTTAAAGGCCCACTATACAACATTTTTCATTTAATTAATCCGTTTCATACTGTTTAGGTTGCTAAAATTAGTCATTACACGGCAAACGAACGGTGTACATGCGCCACTGTGGCCTATAGCGGTAGACACAGCACTTGCAATGTTCAGCAGCGCGGACCGCCTCCAATAGAATGCAGTGCAATACAATGCAATACAGCGGTCTTTAGAGGGAGCTCGTGAGAGAAAAAAAAGAATGTTGCTTAGCCCTTCTTTAACAATGCACAAAAAACATAGTGTAGTAAAGTGTGTGTGTATTCTGTGCAGTCAAAAAAAAGATTGTTCGCTCCGACCCCAGACCACAGCCCCCCTACGTACCAAATCCCAATTAGACCCCTGCTTATAACTAATGAGTTAATGAGTGAGCCATAACAAATCATTTGTAGATATTTTGTAGAGCATAGACAATCTTCACTTTAGAAGGGCTCCTTAAAATTACTAAACTAACCAGGTTTAACTTTAATGTTACTTATGACCAGCCCTTAAAAAGTAATTAGTAAATGTTTTATAAAGCACAGTCAAGTCTCACTTTAGAATAACTCCCAAAATACACTTTATTGTATAGTCATAACTTGTGATTCAATCATTAATCCATTCTTTGGTAAGTGAAAAACATTCATACATAAACTAATGATGATTGGTCAGACATTGCATAAAAAGGATGGTAAGGTGGTAAGCATACTCCATTTAACTTATTCCAACTATGTACAAATGCTATGTAACTGGTCAATTGTGAGAAATAACTCAATTAAGACACGAGTAACAAATCATTAGTTGAAGATAAATTATTTAGTAATACCATTTGGGGTTAGTAGTTGATGAGTACTGGTAAATGTATTAACAATGTTTTACCAAAGCATGCAGAAATGCTTAACAGGGAGGAGTTAATATAAAGTGCTACCGAAAAGACTGTAGTGTCACTTGTATTATTGAAGTGAGATTTAGTGATTCTAAAAGACATTCTCATGTCTTCTTTTAGCCTGTCATAGTTTGCCATTACGTGGGTACACGGTAAAATAAAATGTTATTCATGCACAGCTTTAACTTAGGGAGTTAATCAAGTTGAACAAGCCTGACCTCCATCGTATAGCAAAATCTCCACACAGGAACTTAAAAGAAGGGGGAATGTTTGGGAAGAAGGTGGTGGTGATGCAGTGGTTAAGGAACTTGGTACTATGTTAGTACCATAGGAATTACAGGTTTGAATCATGGTACTTAACCCATTCTTTAGGGAAGAATGACCCTCAAGTAATTGATAGTTTATAGATAAAGTCGCTTTGCTAAAGGAATGAATATTATTGGTGTGAAAATAATATCAGGCATGACTACTCCAACAATCAGTGATATAATCACTTATTTGTTTTTCTAATAGCCATGAGGGTGGAAGCTCATGAAAAATGTATTTATAGTTTGATTGGATATCGTCTTACAGTTCCTCAGGTTCCTCATCATCCTGCAAGTCCTCGTGTTTATTCACTAATGATGGAGCCCACAACCCCAGCAAACATGGATAAGAAACTCAGAAGTGGCCTTTGTAGCTTTACTAACGCAAACATGGCAATTTATCTAGACCTGCATGCATTAACCTGCATCCAACATTCATGATTAAGTCTACCTCTGTTACTTTTCAGCGATGAGTAAAGATTCATTAAAGTACAATGACGCATGAATCTGAAGGTCTAAACAATACTGTTAATTACAGGGATAGCTGAGGGCTTGTTCTCTGTAGAGTTTTTTTGTAATTAACTGTCCTACTGTCTCAGATTGCATACAGCAAGATCATGGCTTACTGGTTAATATTCAGAGTGAATGAACACATTCCAGGAATATTGTCTTTGCAAAAGTGGTTTAAACTGTGAGGAGTGGGCAGAAGCGTCTTCATTTCGGACTCATTTATGCAGCACCTCTGTTTATTTCTTATTATTGGGTGATGAACAACAGAAGAGGTCAATCGATGGGTCTTTTCAACGGTCACACAATGATGATGAAATTGACAAAGCCATTTTCTTGGTAAGAGGTGTAGGGGTCATTAAGGCAAACAAAAACAACAATTGCACCCCTTTTTTGTGCCTTCCCCAGCAGTCCCCGACCCCCCCACTCCACCCCCCCCCTTCTAAACGTGAAATAGTACACTTACCGAATAGAATATTGCTGATCAATAATGCACTTGTACTGACAAAAGGTTGCTGTTGATGGGTAGGAACAATACGCTAATCAATGGCTATTTATATATATATATATATATATATATATTTTTTTTTATGTTTTTTTTTTTTTAACATTGTTTTGGTTGTTGTTGTGGGAGAACGCTGACCAATAGATTTGTACACTCTCTCGCTTTTCACATTTGTTGTTTCTCTCTCTCTCTCTCTCACACACACACACACATGTGCGGTGAGGAAAGCGATGAGATGCAAGGCATGCAGTTTCAGTAACACATTTTAATTACATATCGATGTGCATTGATGTGTGCTTTTGGAAGACATGATATTCTTGATCTCGCTCACAGTCATGTCGTGAATTCCTGACGCATACACCAACGCACTCACCCAATATGCTATAGCTTTATATTTCCACAGCAGGCTAGTAGGCTTTTCACTCAGTGGTCTAAATATATTCATTGCTCAGTACAACTCGGTACTCAGCAAGGAGTGACAGGAAGCCTTGTGGACCTTTGGGCAAGCAGTACAAGAAGCAGCAGATGCCACCATGGTGCCTGCCCACCCTCAGTGGCATAGAGTCAGACTGGCCCGTGTGCTTGTGACTAGATGTTCCCGTACCTTACATGCAGTCATTCATGTGTTTAATCTCAGACCTCATCTTGTACGCTTGTAGGACCCCACCCAACCCCCTTTAACACACACACACATACACACACACACAGACAGACACACACACTAGCCTCTACACCCCCTTGCTTGCTATTGGGTTGCCCTTTGCAGCTGGCTAACAACAGAAGGGATGTTTTGGCCTGGCGTGCTGCGGATGCAAAATCGGGAGTGACTGGCCGTGACACAGGCAGAGAGGTGGAGCGTGTTGTCCCATGCGGTCAGTCACACCATTCGCTTGGCAGGGGACCAGGCACGCGCGTCCTGTCAGATGGCCAGAGGGGCTTTATCTTAGCCTGGCATGATTGCTGGCAGAGCACCAAACCGTCTCGTTCCCCTGCTAATGTTGCCTCATCTCGGCTGATTGCGACACACGCCCGCCACACATCCTCCGTTTACCGCCGCGCACCGGGAACACCTCTTTGCATTGGTGTGTGTGTGTGTGTGTGTGCACATCTATAGCCATCTAAGTTGTCAGCTGCTCTGAGGGCTGCTGTTGTCACTGCCGTCACCGTGGAGTCTTTGAGAGGACAGCCGGGGCCAGTGTGATGGCTGCGGCTCAAACTGTCATTTTCCAAAGTGACAAGGTGCTGATTTGCCAGACTGGCACTGAACGATGGGACATATCTGTTGACAAATGGGCAGCGCCACAGACCTGGCGGGATGCTGTGGCAGACAAAATGCCTTCGGCTGAAGGGGGGGTGGGGGGTGTTGAGTTTTTTTATTTTTTATTTTTTTATTTCTCATCCAGAGGGGACCATATCACAGCAGGTCAGTTGCTGATGGGGCCCTCTGAAGGAGCTTGGTGTACTGATAAAACTCCAAACAAACACCATTTGCCCTGTTTTAAGATACATTTGAAAGTATTGGGGGTTATTTGCACTTCGTTGTTTTATGGAGCATTATTCCGTGTATTCAAATTGCTATGTGGTATGTGTGCCTATCTGGAATAGGCTATGTATATTTATATGGTATAGATCAAGGGAAATTGGGTAGATACTGTTTGTAATGGAGACTCCCTTTGCCTAAAAAGCTCTGTGAGCCATAATAGGTTTAAATATGCGATTTCCCTGTCCAATCATGTTTTTAAGTAAGGCAGTAATGCAAGATAGTGCTGATGTGACTATTTCTCTCCTGGATCGGAAGCTCCACTGGAATTATTGTGTTGATTTTCCTGTCAACATTACAGTGATGTATGCTTCTGTTTTCACACAAGAGCTGTATATTGACAGAAAAAGCAAGGCCAGGTAGTTGCAGAATATTGCAACATGATTTTATGATCTCTGTTTGCCCCCATGTAGGTGAATGTTTTTGCTCTGTATGATTGTGTGAGTAGATGAAGTGTGTGTGTGTGTGTGTGTGTGTGATGGAAGAAAGAGAAAGACAGAGAGATTGAGAGGAAGACAGAAGAAGAACAAGAGTACAAAGTGTATGTGTGACTGCAGAGGTGGTGGGTGCGTGCATGCATTTGAATATGTTATGTTCTCTGCATGTTCACTGCTCATGTATAAGCATAAGCATTAATGCAAACATGTGCATAGTGTTCATGAGAAAGTGTCTCAGTGCAGTTCATGCATTCGTTAATTATACTATGCATTCCACCCAAATATATTATTATGTATGATACATATATTATATACTGTTGTGATATTATATGTAGCACGAGCATGTGTGTTCTTGCATGCGCATGTGTGTGTGTGTGTGTCTGTGAATGCGTCGGTGCGTGTATCGCAGTGTGTGTCCACCCTCATGTGTTTGAATGAAGGGACTGGCCAAGGGTAGTGGATGACATTACACGACTGGAGCTGAAGGGGATTATGGCAATCAGGTACGAGATGCAAATCACCGCTCCCTCCAGTGGCTCACTTAATTAGCTTCACGCTAAAGGCCAGTGGGGGAGTTCCGCTCTCAGCAAGGACCCTCCGCGCAGGACGGGGGGGCTGCAGTCTTATCAGTCTCAATATCGCCAACCTCCGGCGGTCCGATACCCATCCACTCTACCGTCATCAGCCAATCAGGAGATCAAATACCGCCGGGCAGAAAGCACTCCATGGAGTGCTATTCCTAGCAGGGGTTGAATTCTATCGCTCTCAGCCCAAGCTGGATAAACATACCCAGCCCTCCACTCAGTGTGACAAGGACGTCCCAGGATTAATTTGACACAATTTGCAGTAGCGACTGGGTTCCACCTTCTGATTTCGGAGGTGCACACATCAGAGAACAGAGCAGTTTTTAGCTTGTTTAAGCCTTTGGGCCCTGGGCTATTTCCAGGGTAATTCTACTACTTTTACTTTTAACACAGAAGTACACAGACATGTACTACATTGCAGACCTGACCAGTATTTCCACACTGGCACATTTTTAGCCTAGAGAACCATTTTCAGGTCTGACCTTGAGAACTATTTGCCTACAAAGGCTCATCTGAAAAGTTCTCTGTAGGGCCTTAAGGTTTTAAAAAAACTAAACAGTGCTTTATGCATAGTTTAGTGATAATATGACTCAGCTCTGTGTACATGTAGAGACAGCCAGGCAAAGCTACAGATAGACAAGCACCTCTGCATTCAACACAGCTATAACTGAGAAAAGCCTACTGTATGTATTATTTAGTCAGTGAGTATATATATATATATATATATGTGTGTGTGTGTGTGGTACTGAGGAGGTGAAAACAAGGTGATGCGGAAGTTGTGTACAGAAAGAACACCTTCACCAGAGATCTGATCAGATCAGTTCAGTTCTGCAGGCGTTCTCCGCCTTATGAAAAGAGCAATGCAGACAGTGACTGACTGACTGACTCTCCCTCCCGTGTCTCCCCACTCTCTGAAGGGCCATTGTGTTTGAGAAGACTATAGTTTCCCTCTGGTATTCCATCTTCCATCCTCCAGACTTATTTCCAGGGCTAAGAGACCCATAGAGATGGAGACAGATGTAAAGCAGTTTGCGTCTTTCACTCATGATGGCAAATATTAGCTAAAGTAAGATGTGCTATTTCCATTGAAGGCTGGTAATGCTTAATTGAATTACAGTAAATTACCAGCTCACGTGTATTCATTCTTGCTTTAATGCACTGTAATTAACTTTGAAAATAAAAGTATAAATGCAGAGCCACACATTGCTAAATGTTGAAGTCTTTATGTCTGGAACAAAAAGCTGCACATGTGGCATGATCTACATGATTTTGAGTGCCCCATTCAGGTACCCCACATTACTCACTAATATGTTAAAAACCTACTGTACTTATATTCGCAGACACAAACACGCTAAATGTGTGTCCTCCCATCTGCTTGCCTTTGCACTCTATCTCCATCACTCTGCTTTTAAATTCAACCAAGCGCTAGTCACAATCATAGGAGCACATATTACTGTGTATTAGCATACAGAGACACATTCACACACCCATGCTTGCATACTGACAAGAATAAATTGTGAACATATATAGATAGTCTAAAAGAAAACCATGAGCACACACACATACACATAAACAGACACCATAGAATCTATGTGGTTAACGTGAGGCGATTACACTAGCTAATTGAGCCTATCAGCCCACCTGCATCACAGGGGGTCCCATGACTCACTGTCTTATAAATACCAGGAGGAGTCCAGCACTGATTAATTGGCCATTAGCTCACTTGTTTTCCAGCATAAAAGTATAGGGTACAGATCCTCCAAGTGGTTGATCATCTAGTGGGTTGGGAAATACTTGGAAAGGGCTCGGACTAGGCCTTTGCTAATGATAGCATTTGCAAATCACCACCCACTGCTTTACTTACTGGTGACTCAGTGTCAGCTAGTTGTTTGCGAACCCTGGGAGCCCTCTAAATCCTGTGCTGTTCTGCTGCATGAACTCAGTGTAGGACAGTACAAGTAAATATAATCTCAATTGGTGAATAACAGAGAGTAAGATGTGTTGTGAGAGTGGACTGTTATGTTTTACATAAATAAGCAGAATGTGACTAGCCTGACCAGACTATAGCATGAAAATGCACAGTCCTGCTATGACCAAAAGACAGCAATTGTCTGTCAGACTGCCTCTTCACAAAATAGTAGGCTCATTAGCTATTATAGGGTGTGTCTTGACTCAAAAGAACAATTTGACCAGATATGGGATAATAACTACTGAGGTCCTATAGTTAGTTTCTAGATCATGTACCAAAACCATTTCTAGGTTACTATATGCCGTAATTTCAAGGCTATGATATTACATTTGAGTGGTACTATTAGTAGTTTACAGATGTCAGCCTGACCTTATCTATTAATTTATTTGAAAACTGTTTGAAAAGAGTGCTTCAATCTTCATATTTGTGAAAATAACAAAATACTTCTTTTGAGTGGTCCATTTAGTGCAACCTGACTGCACCCTACAATGGTATTCAACAGCACATTATAAAGGAATGTTTCATTGCAAATCAGTTATTAAAATTTAAAATCGAACCCTGAGTTCTAAAGCATCCCGTATTTGCTTCGGACGTGCTCACTAAAGTTATATTTGGACAGAGATATTATTAATAACCAACAGGGTGATACAAAGGGCACATAGTATAAATAATGGATTTCCTTGCCAGTTACATGTACCCATTAATTGTGTAAGATGTGCAAATATAAATATGAGGAATATTTAAGGATGTACTCAGTGGGAAACGTTTGTTTTCATAGAGTATGTTCATTCTTCTCATTAAGTCATCTATTTCATGGAAAACCACGGCCATTTCTCGTCCTCATCGCTTTCATTACACTTTAGGCAAAAGTAATAGTTTCTTGTGAGAAAAATTGCCCTTAATGATTTGTAAGGCACTGAAACACAGGATACCTCTAAACTTAGGTGGGCATGTAGCCCCAGTCGACCTGCAGAGTTTTGTTTCCATGCCCATACTCTTCCCACATTTTTGTTGTCCACCTTTTAGATGTACATGTATCAATAATCCGCATATGACCTATTCTGGCTTCAGTAAAAAAAAAAAAAAATAGTTTCCACAATCCATCTTTCATGCAATAAATGCATCACATTTGGTACATTATTACAAATAACTGATCTTTCATGCATGGCCTTGTTATTTGCTGCTAAGAACTGGAAAAGCATCAAAAAGTGACCACGCTAACTGGCCAAATAAATAGCTAAGCTAAAGTGGTCAGATTTAGCTACAGCTGAGCTAGTACAGGCCAACTGATTGAACTATAGTGAACTTTGTTAAACTACAGGCCAATAAAACAGATTCTGATTCCGAGCTTTGTTAATCTAGTAGCTGCCCAATACTGCCTCTTGGCCCCTAGCCTTTGGCTTGTTGCAAAAGTAAACAAATAAATATTGCACAACAAATCCAGTGGGATGGAGAATGAGGGAAGACTATACTGTTATAGATTTTTTTTTCAATGTAGGAATGGAGGCAGTGAGATTAGCAAATGGAAAGAAAGAATGAACAGATGGTATCAGAGAAGCTCCTCCAAAAATCTCTTATCTTTGTTGGTGAGGGTCAGCCAATGTGTACTCGCCATATACCTTTGTGATTAATCAACTCCTCCCCCAACGTCTCCTTTTCTCTCTTGTTGGCTTTCTAGCCATTTGACATGCAAGGCTAACAACAGAAATTGTTTCAACCAAGCCAGGAGAAACTGACTACAATAGATGCTACTTGCTGTTATCATACAGTCTTTCTTAACCACCTGCTGCAAAACAGCACAGCAATGAATTATTGATTATAGCCACAGAGGCTGCATTTAGCGAGCAAAACAATCAGTGTTCATTCAGTTCTAATTCATGCTCAGCAAAAAAAATAAATACCATTTCAATTCTACCATTAATTTCATTCTCTGCTCATTCTCCTTCGGAGTGAGTGCAGGACTGGGTGTGATTATTATTATTCTCACTATTATTCAGTTTTACAATGTAGGCCTATTTTATTGTTTTTTTTTTTTTTAATTAATCCAACGTTCTCAGTTTTTCATGATGACTGCACACCCAGGTCTTTAAAACCTCTTCCCAGTGCTGTACTAATCTATACATTAATCTATTTCTGTTGCCCTGACATGCCAGGACCTGTCTACGCATTTAATCCTTTATCTACAAAGCGTGAGAGTGAGTATTAGGCCATTTCCTGTTATCGCTTGATGCTGATTGCACCTCACCTTCTCTTCACATCAGAGGTGACATTTTGCCAAGTCACAGGATGTCTGATTCCCCAGCAAAAAGTGTCAAGAGACACACCACAGAGTTCTTCCTGGTGAGGGCCTTAGGCATGAAAAGGTCACATGTCATGTGTGCGTACTTTTTTGTTTGGTAACCATGGAAATGCACAGATGTGTTAAGCCCGGCCGGGTGACGGAAACAAAGGCTGACTGTGTGGACAGCAGTAGCAATCGATCCTCAATCAGCCTGGTGAAGAAAATGGAAAAGAGTGGTGCCAGGCATGCGGTGAGCTCACATGCACAGTCCAGAACACACACACTCACTCACACACATATGCACTGACACTGGCCGACACACACACACACACACACACACACACACACACAAATACAAGCATGCGGTATGCTCTAATGCACAATCCAACACACACACACTCACTCATACACATATGCACTGACACTGGCCTACACACACACACACACACAGACAAATACAAGCATGTGGTGAGCTCACATGTACAATTCAGCACACACACACACACACACACACACACTCACACACATATGCACTGACCTACACACACACACACACACACAAATACAAGCATGCGGTATGCTCACATGCACAATCCAACACACACACACACACACTCACTCGTATACATATGCACTGACACTGGCACACACACACACACACACACACACACAAATACAAGCATGCGGTATGCTCACGTGCACAATCCAGCACACACACACTCACTTACATACATATGCACTGACACTGGCTCACACACACATACACACACGAACACACACACACACAAGTATGTGGTGAGTTCACATGCACAATCCAACACACTCACTCACACACATATGCACTGACACTGGCCTACACACACAAGCATGCGGTATGCTCACATGCACAATCCAACACACACACATGCACTGACACTGGCACACACACACACACACTTACACATAGGCAGGTGGTAAGCTCCCACACAGAACACATACACACTAACATGTAAACACTTGGTTTACACATGCACGCACCCACACATGCATGCACATGCTTTTCCTATTCCACATTGAGGTTTAATAGTCCTTAGAAACAGCATATAAATAACACCAAAAGGGCAACAGATGTTTTGAAGACACATAAAAAACACACTCTTGTGTACTGTAAATCAAAATATTGGCATCTCATGTGGACACTGAATATCAACGCTGTAAAAGGTCTCGCAGAGATCTCGGGCCACATCTCACTCAGCACCACCTCTAAATAAGACATGCTCTCTTCATCTCCTCTCCTGAATCACACAACAGGGAGGCTTTATTGACCTCCCATTGTCCGAGTCCAGCTGAAACTGCTCCCGGCGGCACTGCCGCTGCTCTGTGTTGTCCTCTCCCTCTACTTGTCTCCTCGTTGGGACCGGCTCCTCACTTTATTTGGCCTGTGTGTATTAACGAGCTCCCCGGGCCCCTCTGGCTGCTCTCGTTTTGGAGGCCCCATCAATCAAAGTTTTTCGCAGGAGTTGCCTATCACGGGCCGCTGGTGTTAGGCCGTGCGTGATGGCGTGCATGCATATTTGTGTTTGTGTGTGTGTGTGATATTGATTGTACCTGCCTGAGGGTCATATTTAATCACATTCATTTTTTTTTTTTTTTTTTTTGTTTGGGTTGAGGAGGTGTTGCTGTCAGGCCACTTACCCCCTCTGTTGGCAGCTGGGGCTTTTGCTGAGTGTGGAGGCAGCTGACGCCGAGGTAACATGTTTTCCAGCCAGCCAGCCAGCCACCCTTTGGAAACCACTCTCAGACCCTTCCCCCACCTTTATGAACAGGTGTAAACAAATCGAAACGGTTTGTAATGAATTTCTCAGTCCGCCTTTGTGCCTCTTCTCGCGCTAATTAACAGAGACATGGAGAAATGTTCATTGCCTTTGATATCCTTTCAGGCTGGACCGGCAATTATAATTACGCAGCCGACCATTTACATTCATGCATTTTAAATTCAAAATGAGGCGGGTCTTGGTCACTGGTCTGTAATGGAGATTAAGCAGGGCCATGGCTAAACAGCATTAAAAGTCCAGTGGTGGGTAATTGGAGGGCACTGGACCATTCTAGCACATTGAACTACTGTATATGGGCTCACCTTTCTCCTACATCACTGTGTGTGTGTGTGTATATATATATATATATATATATATATATATATATGTGTGTGTGTGTGTGTGTGTGTGTGTGTGTGTGTGTGTGTGAAGGGGGCTTAAAATTGCTTGGCTGGTGCTGAGATACCAAACAAATTATCTGAAGATATGTCCCTAGTTCTGAAATATCACTGTCAGCTTGTCACAGTGCCACACGAATAAAAAATAAACGGAGACAAATCCCAAAAATGATGACAGACTTTTCTCTCTCTCTGTTCTCCTTCATTTCAAAACGAAGCACTGCCACACTTTTGGAATGTCTCTACATCACCTTTTCTTTGCTGGAACTAACTAGAACCAACCCCGAAGGGGAGCTGTGCATCGCACGTCAGCCCGCGACCCTCCCAGTGAGGGATGACGTAGCCGAGGTGACAAAACTCAGACGCACAGAGAGACCAGCCTCTTTCGCTTATTCATGCGAGTCACCTTGCTATCGCTTGGTTTTCTTCTGCTACCTGCTAACTAGCCTTCTAACTTCTTGCTACAACCCAACTGTTTTTTTCAAAGCTAATCCGAGCAATAATCACGGGCAAACCATTTTGTGGTGCCATAAGGAAACGCTCGGATGTCCCAGATGTCTGCGAAGACTCGTCGATGTGACCCTACCTTCAAGACATGCCGCCAAAGGACCCGCACCGGCTGTGCTTCCCACGTGGTTGGACCCGCCTCGTGCCAAAAGCCTTGGCCAGCCCATCATGTCTGACATAAGCACGCACACATTTACTCACTCACTCTCTCTAAGAGCCCCGGCTCCCCCGGCGGACGTTCACACTCAGTGCTCTCGTTGTAAGCCTGTAACTATACTGTACAGATACGTGTCTAACTGAATTATCACTCTCCTTATGTTGCCACGTATGTAGGCAACTGCAATACAGTTGGTTCTCTAACTTGAGTTGAATAGCACTCCCCTTACATTGCCACATTTCTGAGTAACTGCACTGTGGTAGGTAAGTGGTAAGCCACTCGTCTGCTATGTGGGTTATCTGAGTTCAATTCCTGAGTGATCTATAGAGTTGGTAAGTGACCCGGAAGCCTGTAGTTTTTCTTGTTAGCATTTCACGACATCCCCTATGGGAAATCCAATGTTCATGTTGGAGCTCCATCTCAAATAAGGTGTGAGCAAAAGAACGTGAATAGACGACCTCCGCATTCGATGGAGGATGTTAAAAAAAACATGTTATTGACGAAGGGTTTGCTAATTTTTTAATGACAAAATAAATAAGATGTTGCTATCAATAGGCTAAAGCGGAAAGACCAGTTGACTACATGTTAGCGGTGCTTAGCCCGGACACCATGGTAACCAGAGCTATACAAAATCGTGGTTGACGACATGTCATCCTGCAGTTTTTTAAAACAAGCTTTGTGAAAGATTGCCAATTGTTGACCGTTGTAATTGTTGTAAATTACACTGAACCATTGTAAGAACATATTGCATTTTAAATAATTTTACCATTGTTTTTGAAAATGACGTCAAAGGTAAGAGATAACTCCATGTAGTCCTTAATTTTTCGCTGTTAGCAGAGGGATAGCAACATTCATTTATCATCGTTACAATGCGTCTAAAAAACACACCCAGACTTCTGTATGTTTCTACTCATTTTATTGATGAAAAACGAATGCCTAGGTCCTCGTAGGTCAGACACTGCCATATTTGTTGTATATGTTGTTTATTTGTTATTTGAGCAGACTGGATGCTGCTGGCTAGCTCGCCCCAGCTCCTCTCGTCTCATTTAGATCTGGTAATGAGGCACCTATATGCATTGGGGATTCAAGTGAACCTCCCCAAATGCTCTCTCACTCCCTCTAGGGAGGTGGATAACCAAGACCCTTCTCTCTGCTCGCGCACAATGAAGGCCTCACTCACTCTCAACAGATAGACCGAAATCCCTGCGAGGCTATGTCTTAGGTTGGTGGGCTGCTGTGCACAACCAGCAATGCTCCATTCCAACGCTGCTTGGCAAAGGCGAACGCGCTCCGTGCTGGTCCTGCTCGACCTTTGAGCGCGACGGCGCCTTGGGCGCAGGCTCTCACAGGTGGTTTCTAACGACCAATCTGTCCAAGCATGGCTGGGGGGCCGTCTGCTTAGGTTGCGCAGCCAGCAGCGTTTGGTCGTCAGCGACCAGTCACCTCCACATCAACAAGCTGGAGCTGCTGGCAGTGTTCTAGTGCTGAAGCGCTTCCTGCCTCTCCTGCAGTGTGCACATGAGTTGATCCATACGGTCTACACCTCGGTGGTGGCCTATATCTACTGCCAGGGTGGCTTGCGTTCCGAGAGCCTGTGCCACTTGCCGTTGAAGATTCTGTTTGGTCATTGTGGCGCTTTCTGCCACTCAGAGCAGCCCACCTCCCCGGGATCTTGAATGCGGGAGCAGACTTCCGACAGACTGGCGTCTCAGCCCAACGGTAGTCGAGAGGATCTGGGCCAGGTTCGGCCAGGCCCAGGTGGACCTGTTCCCCTCCAGAGAGAACTCCCACTGCCCGCAATGGTTATTCCATCGAGCCGGATGACCCCCCCTCTCGGGATGGATGCCCTGGCACCTCAATGGCCGCGGGCTGCCACACGACCGTGTTCCGCCGCTCCAAACAGCTCTTTGTGTGTCATGGTGCTCAGGTCCTTTGTCAGGCTCTCTCTTCAAAGAGGCTATCCAAGTGGATAGTAGAGGCCATAGCGCTGGCCTACGAGGCTGCTGGCGTCCCACCTCCCTCTGGCATTAGAGCGCACTCCACCCGAGGGGTGGCAGCCTCCTGGGTATTCTGGAAGGGTGTGCCAGGACAGGACTTTTGTCAGAGTCAGGCGAATAGTGTGCTCTCGGCCACTGGCGCCAGCCTAGTTAGACCGCCGCTGCCTTCTACGCACACAGGAGCTCCTTGAGGTCCTATGGTATACTTCCAAAAGTGTGGCAGTGCATCGTTTTGAAATGAAGGAGAACGTTTCGGCTATGAACATAGCCTCTGTCTCTCTCTCTCACACACAAACACACACATACGCATATACTTTCATGGTGTTTTCGTGAGCAACGTTATCCATTGCAATATAAGCGTATCACATTCTCCCAGTTACGCTGATAAATGAATCATATGTTGCTGCTTGAGGGCCAGTGCTTCTATTACTTTTGCTTACTATAATCACCTGTGAGCTCCCACTCCTGCTTCTCCCTCTGTGTGTCTCCCGCCTTCTCCCTCTCCAGCGCTCGCCTGACAGTTCGCATTAGTGCAGTTGTCTCGCCGAGGAGCAAGAGAAGCCTGGAACCCCTTGTCATATGTGGACCAAATCAAAGAGCCACTGACTGGAATCCTCAGCCCATGAGGGGATAGCATTCCCATGACCATCAAAGGCTCCCTCATTCTCATGTCTGGCTCGCCGTCATCATTCCTTTTTTTTACGCACGACACATTCTCCCTTCGTTAGATGTCAAAATTGTCTGGGATTTGTTTTTTTAAAAGACAAGACACCTATCAGCTGCTTTGGGAAGAGATTGTCATTCATAATGAAGCTTTCCTATTAGTAAACGACTGAAAACTCCGGAGGGCTTCCCACACCTCTTAACAAAGATGAGCATGCCCTGGATGCCTATTGAAGATCCTCACCACAACCACCCTCGGTAGAAGTCTCATTGTTCAGACATGATTGGCAAACTGATTGAATTAAATCTTTTAAATGAAAATCGCTGCAACTCTTCCACAGTGAGAGTGTACCGGGGATGTTATGTAAATTACCTTTGATTGTTTGGAAACCATATATAATTAATGAGACAACCTGATTGGTTTAGCAGGCTTATTGCTGTTAGAGGGAGAGACTCAAGATGTCTTGGCAGAGGCTCTGGAGGTTGCTGCCCTTCGTCTGATTGAAAGTAACACAATAATTGTTGTTTGGTAGGGAGGGAAGTCTAACGTCAGAGAGAGACAAGGTGCAAGGTGAAGAGTGAAGAAGCCTCAAGGCTGGGAATGTATTGTAGTCTCCAAAGGTGAAATAGTAGCTTATTTTGAAAATTGAAATAAGAAAGTTCTGAAGGTGGAGAGAGAAGTGAAGGGGCTGAGGGTGGTGAAAAAGAAATTAGGACTTGGTGGACTGAATTCTTTTGACATTTAAAAGCTATATAATGTTCTGGGTTTTTTTTTTCTCTTTTCATTTTTTTCCAACCCAGGTCCATTATCTAAGGGCTCGTGAAAGTGGCAGCTTCCAAGGCGTGGGCCCTTAGAGTGGCAGATTCATTTTCTGCGGGGTCAAGGAGACAGTCCGTTATTGATGGTAGCAGGTGACAGCATGGCGGCAGTATCCACTCCACACAATTAACAAGTATATTGTTTCATATCGATACATTTCGGATGCTCGGCCCTCCGAAATCATTTTGTCAAGATTGAATGACCCACCAGCTGCACTGCAGTCACACATACAAAGGCCCATTTTTCCGAGACATGTGAGCCGGACTGAGAGGGCACGCGAAGACACGTTTCCCATATGACCCTGTCTAGAGTCTAGACAGCATACTCATACTCGCAAAAGGACAATATTCATCACGACTGATTCATTGAAAAGGGTTACAATAACTGCTCTCTGGAATCTGGCATTGGGCTTAATAGCTGTCCATGTGGAATCATCTGTTTGTTTCTGTGCGTTGTTTGGAGATCAGTGAAAATCTTTCTCCCCATATTACTTACATGGGGGTATTGCATTGCACTAAACTTTCTATTGATATACTGAAAAGCCCGATGGCGACACTGAGAAACTGAAATCAATAAAATGGGGGAGTGTATTATCTTGAACCCAAACATTTTTTTTTGTTTCATCAGAAGGTTTACAGAAGGTATTAGCAATGACTCCTCTTTGTGAGTGTGTGTGTGTGTCTGTTATTGTTTTTATAATGGAGTTCTGGTTGCCTCTACAATCACAACAATCTTCAAATGACTGTGTATGTGTGTGTGTGTCTACCTGTCAGAGGTGCCCTCTTTACCACACCAGTAAAAGAAGTTCTCAACTCGAGAGAAAAAGAAGGGGACAAAAAAATTGAAGTGAGAGAAACAGAAAAGAGAAAAAGGTAGAAAACATGCTTGCTGGCTTTGCAAACCAGTGGTGATTGCCATCAGCCCGAGGCATTCATCATGCGATAAGACACAGCGGCTCAAAGTTAGAGAACTTTTCCCCCATCCGTCTGAGGTCGGGCGCCTGTCATACTGTATTTAGTACCGGCGCTCAAACTCACACGCTGCCTCCTCTGGCACTGCTGACAGCCTTTGTTCTGTGGACCGTTATATCAAAAAAAAAAAGCAGAGGGGAAGAGAAGAGAGGAGGAGAGAAAAGAAAAAGAGAGGAGTGGAGAAGAGACATAGAAGAGAGGACAAGGATAGGAGAGCTGAGGATGTGTGTGTATGTGTGTGTGTGTAGGTGTGTGTCTGCAAGCTGGAGAGGCATTTAACCCCGGCGTAGTGTAAAGCGTGGCGTCGCCGAACCTGAAGCCCCTGCTGCAGCGCCTAGCAGAGTAATCTGTTCGGTCGTGTGTCACTGTCACCTCGGCAACTCCAGGTGGCACAGTGGCAGTCCTCTCCTAGACGTACTCGTAAATACCTCAATCACGGTGCGGTGTTGCCCCAGGGAGGGTGGTCAGGGGGATTGAGGAGGGGAGTGGGGGGTATAGGTCCCTGTCGAGCTGGCTGAGAGTGACGGAGAAATCACCCTAGAGGACTCGTGCCCAAGTGGGGGAAAAGACCCCTGGGAAAGAGATCACCCCCCCCCCCCCAGCTATCTCTGGAAATAATGATGGTGTGTGGTGAAAATGGTGGGCCTCTCCTCTCTCCTTTCCTCTCTTCACCTAACCTTGCTATTGCCAGACTGATTCGCAAAAGAAAATTGGCCCGGCCAATGTCCAGTTTCCGAGGTGAATAACCAGCAGGGAAAATGAACACTTACAGTGGCAAACTGACCTCAGAAGTATTCCGACCAAAATGTGAATATAAATCCTTGTGAATGTCAAAAGCAGTGGCCTTCCCGAGCTACAAGTCCCTGTCGTTCACACTGACATCAATGCAGCCATTGACCGTATTCAACACTGAGCCTAGCTCTACTCCCATCCCTAATATGCTGAACCTCAACCTGCAGAACGTACATGACACATGATTCTAATGACTCTATAGAACATCTGTACTTTGGCAATCCTAGATGAGTCTGTTAATGTATCCACACAATAGTTAATGGCATAGGTAAGAGAAACTAAGTCTTTATCTTACTAAGGACTCCTTCTTTTGCTTGTCTCTCTCCCCGCTTTTTTTTGCATCATATCACTCTTTTCTGATACCATGATCTGCTCCTTGAAAAGACTATAGAGTCCCTGTGAAGGGAGGAGAATTTACCTCTTTTCTTTGTGTGGCTCAATTCAATGTCTCTCCACCTACGTTCACTCTACGATCTAGAGACCTTCCAGCACAGAGCAGCATAGAAACATCTGTTGACTTTAACACACACACACACACACACACACACACACACACACACACACAGAAAAAGAGTTAATAGCACAGATAAGGGATTGCTTGCCATCCCTCATTGTTCTATTCTTCCCCTCGTCCTTCCTCCTCCTGCCATTCAGACTCCAGGTTTAAGGTTTCCCCTTATGGAGAGAGTTCAGTGATGCTCGAGCCCCACAAAGGAGACTCATTTAGGCCCTTCCATCAGCATCTCCGGTGACCTTAAGTTACTTTTCTCTCAGCCTGTGCCGAGGGCTGTCTATGTAGGACACCGACACTGCATTCAGTGTGTGTGTGTGTGTGTGTGTGTGTAAGCCTATAGTTTGGTTGACTATAGTTTTTAGCTGCTATGTGAAAAAAAGAATCCCTGGCTTCCTGTGTGTGCAGACTTAACACTGTTGTGGATGACCCAGGGGAGCTGGGTCAAAGGGCATGCAGAAAATGCATACACAGACAGACACACGCACTTACACACACACACACACACACACACACACACATGCACATTGCTTAAAAGTACATTTATTTATTACATTAGTTTCAGTCAGTGAAGTGTAGGACAGCAGTTATTGCTTTTTTCTCTCTGGAAGATTTTCGGCATCCTATCGTTGTTAATCTACACAGCTGTCAACCAGTGGCAGAGGAGGCTTTAAAAAAAAGAGAAAAAGAGGGAGAGAGAAAGACAGAGAGAGTGAGTGAGTGAGAGAGAGAGAGAGAGGGCCCGGAGATGCAAATTTACAAGCATGGCCTGTGAGCATGAAACAGCGGTCTTGATACAGTATCTCATCTGGCTGCTGCTGGAGAGCGGTCCTTCTCTCAGCAGTGCGCAACGCCAATGCTGCTTGTTTGGTTCAGTGGGTTTAAAAAGCCTTGGTGAGACGGGCCCTTCGCCGCATTACCAGTCAACCCACGCGCCCGCGGAGAGAGTCGCGCAGATGGATGGGTTTACGTAGCCCCAAAAGGTCAGAGCAACAGAGAGATAGAGTGATGGAGAGAGAGAGAGAGAGAGCTAGAACGACAGACAGACATGAGGTAGAGGAAATGAGCGAGAGAGAAAGAGAGAGAGAGTGTGAGAGAGTGAGAGAGAGAGAGAGAGAGATTGTGCATTGGAGAGCAGGATCAATGAGCATGGACTGCAGCGGGGCAGCCTCCATGTTGGGGCCAAGTGTATGTTTTTAATTATGAACCGCTGCAAAGAGCCTGGATCGATCAATGCCACCACTCAGTGGGGGCTGCAGGCGAACAGCATCACTGCTGTGTTCCATTTCGCCCTGTGGGACAGCTTTATACCCCCTTATCCAGCCACCATGTCAGGCACTGCAGAAGACAGGTGAACAAACTGCCAGCAGAAAATTTAAACACACACTGTTGAAAATGCTAAATCAAGCAATCAAAAACTACTATAAGAAGTATTTGCATTATTTTACTTTATGTTGTTATCTTGGAAAGTATGCTGTTATTTGATTTCATTTCACCAAAGGTGAACGTCATGGACAGATGTAATTCATTCATAGTTGACTAAATGTTTTAATCAGTATTACTAAGGTTTTTAGGTTCATTGTACCACAGATATGCTTCAGTTGGTTGCATCATTTAACACACACACACACACACACAGAAACACAATGGCAGCTGTAGGTACAGTAGATACTTCCAGGACAGTGTGCTTTGTACACTCTGAAAAGTGCTCCACACAGCAGTCTTGTCTAAGAGTGTGTGTTCTCTCTCGCTCACTAAATAACGGGGGACAGTGAGTTCAGCCAGATGAGTGGGCAGGAGTAATTGCATTAATTGCATGACAAGCAGTGCTGGTGTACGGGATAAAGCCGTAATCAGCCTCCCCCGAGCTCTGGCCGTCGATGCGACTGCAGTGGTTCACCAAGAGCGCTCAGCCTGTAATTTCCAACCAGTTATTTTATCTCTCTCGTTTATTTTCTGAAATTACAATGTCCTCCATTAGCAACATTAAAAAAACAGGTCTGTCTGACATGAAGGCATCTGTGTAAAATGACCTCACTACACTTTCCACTTCACATGGTGGATGTTGAAATGAATGTGAGAAAGAAGACAGTTTAGTCATACTCTCCTTCTTTGTGCGCCTCTGGATTAGGCTGTTCACAATGCAAGAGGGAAGGAGTATGTCTATTGCCCACAGGGACACACACCTACTCTCTCACACATGCACACACACACATCTACTCAGCATGTACTGTAAACTTCCACGTCTACTAGGGACGCCAACGGTGGGGTTCTTTAAGGTTCTTTATTTAATCATCAACTCAGAATAGTATAAGAAACACAAAATTCAATCTTTTCCAGGAATGTGGACGGGCCCACTGGCTACACTCTGTCCACACCACCTTTCAGGCTTCCTGCAAAACAAAACAGAACTGCCTTTTAGCAAAACTACTATTTTAACGCTCAGTGCTGTAGAGCCTTTGCTCACGGTGCTTTCTCTCTCACACACCCTCTCTGACTGATTCTTGTGTGTCTTCTGCATTGGGTCTCCACAGCTTTCAGCTGTGCCCTGTAATCACCAATTGATAACTCCCGACCTCTCTGTTTCCCAGAGCGTTTCCCCCAGGTCCTAAAGACCTCCCAGCATAGCCCTAGCAAAGTACCTCCCTTCCACGACTTTACCTAAGGGAATTCGGTGGCGATTAGCCTTAGTGGGAGCCCTAGCGTAGCTTGGGATACCACAGTATGATATTATAAGGAGTCCAACCTGTGATCACTGCAGAAAAACATTGAGGGTGGAAATAAGTACTATCCTCCATCATGCCTTCTCCACACACACACACACACACACACACGCACACACACACACACACACACCTGTGCTGCTCATACTCCCCCTCCAGTACAACACATGTTGCTGCTTCAGTTCCAGGCCTCCCGTGCAGCTGCTGGATGTGAGACAGAACGGGCCCACCTCCGTGCCAGATCCGTATTCTAGAGAGCAAACCGCTGTGCCATCCAGATGAGGACAACAACTCCCAGCTTTGTCTTAGCCTCCAGCAGCTGCAGATATTACAGCATCTAATTAATGAATGAGTTTGATTCTGACCCTGTTTGTTGCTGTGCTGTGATAGAGAGAGGGGGGGGGGGGGTTAGATGGGAGATGAGTGTAGTTGATTGCACTGTTTAATCAGGTGAGTCTCTCTCTCTCTCTCTGTCTGTCTGTCTCTCTCTGTCAATCCAGCAAGACTTAGCATGCCAGAATCTCCCTTGATGATGGCACATTTTAACATCCAGGAGAGTCCTGTGCCTAAACTCTTTGAAGTGCCTCAGCACTCAGGCTCCAATCAGGAGGCCCATCAAGCCCGTCAAAATATTGCCTGAGACAAGAAGCCATTTATGCCTGCTAATCACACAAGCGGTGAGCAGACACTTAGACACGACGCATCAAAAAGCAGCTCCAGGTCTTTAACCTGCAATACGTAGGAGACCAGGAAATTATATGGCACACAGACGATTATGAACCTGATCTCACCCTGATCTGGGCCTGAGTTATAGGAAATGTGTGTGTGTGTGTGTGCGTAAGGTTGGGTTGGGTCGCTCCATGCTTGCATACATCCTTTGATTACAGATGAATGCTTGCCCTGATTCATGCCCTCAGTCGACGGAAGTAAATGAGTCTTCCCTCCTCCACTCCTCCTCTAATGGAAATGAGAGCAGATGAGCTGAAATCAACACCTCGTGCCGGAGCGGGAGGAGAGAATCAGGGATTTACGGCGCTTTCCGAATGGTGTCTTGTCCATGGCA
>JAGFZM010001635.1:199826-211430 GCA_017657215.1 Limnothrissa miodon
TGTGTGTGTGTGTGCAACTACTGGATTGTCTTTCCTGCTACCTCACTGGACCAAGTAGACTTCGGAGGAATTGTTTTTTTTTTTTACAGTCTGCATTTATAGTCTTTGTGAGCTAGTATCCTCTGCACCGATGGAGTCTGTTCAGACGTTGTGCACAGCCTGCAGTTTTTTTAAAGAGGCTCACCTGATTTACAGCGGTGTTCGTCTGAGGGAGTTCATGGCGCTGCCTATTCAGACAGTTTCACAAATAGTGGCACAGTTTCCTCTGCCAGCACACGAGGCGGAGGCCCATAAAATACCACAGAGGGTGTATAGTCAGAGAGACAGGAGAGTGGAGAGTGTACAGTATGTGTGTGTTTGTATGTGTGTGTGACACATACTGTAGACAGAGATAGAGAACCAGTGAGAGAAAGAGAGAAAGGCAGGGAATGAGGGTTGAGTTAGGGATTTCCAACCACAGATCTCTGAACACAACAAAGAATGGTAGAGATTAGACAGAGACACGGGTATGTGTGTGTGTGTGGTGGGGGGTTATGCTCTCGACTTTTACTTGTGTTCGACTGACAGCAAGAGTGCTGCAGAGCAACTGATTACCATGGCAAAGCAAAAGAGACCCTGTCTGCTCTGGGCATGACAAGCTCCATTATAATTCATCATCAGGTTTTTCCAGTGCAAAGAAAAAACACACACACACACACACACATACATACACACAGATGGAAAATTAGCCACTGGTTCCATTCAGTTGTAACCCAAAAGAAAGGTGACATTTGGAACGAATGATGTATTAAATATGGGTTGGGAAGAAAACAAAAAAAGCTTTCTGTTTTAGTTTTTATGCCAGCCTAACCACTCTCCAACAGAGTGTGCAGAGTTTTTTTTTTTAGATTTGTCAGAATATTTGGTTGTTGTTGTTGTTGTTTTTGTTGCTAGCATGTCAAGTTGGAGAGGTGGCTGTGACCTTGCACCGGTGCATTCTAACAGGATTGTTATCTTGCTTCATCCTATTACTCTCTTGATTTTTTAGATAAATGAATTCCCTAATAACCACTGCTCGCCTTAGTGAAGGAGCATACTGAAGACAAACTCACAAAATACACAAAAAGTTAAGTTATAGGCTAAAATACACGCATCCATGTGGGTTTAGTGGAAAAGAATAACATCTGAAAGGAAAACATAAAATTCAAACCTTAGTTCTGCCCCCAACTCCCCAAATCACAAATGACTTGAAAAGCCTGCAGAGTTGACCTTGATCAAGGTCATTCAGAAAGAAATGTTGTTTCACATGCCAGACTTAAGCGAGAATCAATAGCTGTCACAGGATGTGGAAGTTAATGATGTTTTATTGACATTCATTTGATTTCGGCTGTGCTGAATCTCATTGTGCTGCATTTCCCTGTGCTGTTCTCCCTCTTCCCCTGGTTGTAAACAAAACCACTTCTCCATTCTCTTCCAAGGTGAGAGCAATTCATATATATATATATATATATATATATATATATATAGAGAGAGAGAGAGAGAGAGAGAGAGAGAGAGAGAGAGAGAAATCGTAAAGAAACACAGAGAAGCTAATGGGGAAGGTTTAACTGCATCCCTCCATATTGAATCATGACTCCTACACTTTTTGTTATTGTCTTAAGATGGACACGGTGTTAAATATGCATCAAGCTATTCTCTGGGCCTCCTCCACAGCTCAAATCACTGAGGCATAATTCTAGTCAGATGCTATAAAGATATTCATAGACAGTTGGCGTAAATGCTGCAGGAATCAGTACCCCATCCTCTCAAAATGGCTTCTGAAGCCAAGGTATTTTATGTGTAATAACATGAAAAATCTACAAGCGAATGAACAGCAGTGTTGTTGTTTTTTTTCTCTGCCTTTCTCTCCCTCTCTCTCTTGCTCTGCTTTCTGTCTTTTCATTTTAAACTTGGGGCATTTATTTTGTCCTGTTTGAAACAAAAAAGGGGTATTAGGTTCCATCATCGCGTGGGAGGGGACCCATTCTATTTCCAATCTGGCCACAGTGCGCGCTTGTATATTTTTAATGCGTAATGTACCTTGTCCGGGAGGGATACAGTGTCGGGGAGTTTGTCTGACAATGTCCGCATAACAGATGTCCAGCCACTGAAAGTGTGAAGAGGAATTCCACATCAAAGGCTCTCAGATCAGGCTTGCTTTTCGGGAAACAGTAAATAAGGGATTTAAAAGCGTCTGACACGCCATCATCTGAAGAGATGTCCAGGCATCCCCCTCTGTCCCCCCACCCCACTGTTTTTTAATCCCCCCTCTCCTTCGTTTCAGTGCTGCTTGATTTATGCCTCAATTCCTCTAAGCCCTTCCCAACCCAGCCCACCCCTCGAGATAACTTTAGCATAGAGTGAGGCACATTGTCATTGTCATTATTAGTGCGTGTCCCCCTCCCCTTCCTTTCTCTGTCTGAAGATCCAGGGAGGTGAGTAGGCCCAGTCCTGTGGGAGTCTCGAGTGTTGCCCTCCTGGGAGGATGAAGGTCATCTGCCTTGAGATGGTTGCAGGTGGTTAGATAAAGTCTCAAGGGAGCAAATAGGAAAGATTTGCTGTTGACTTTAAAACAGTATGGCCTCTCTCTCTTCCTCTCTCCCTCCCTCCCCTCTCAGTAAAAAAAAAACATTCTAATGCTCTCTTACTTCAGGCGGAGTCCATTCCTTTAAGCTGAGAGTGATTTGTTGAGTGAAACAGACTCCATGCTCCCCTAGCAATAAGTGTCAGTGAAGCGAGCTGCAGACCCATCTTGCCTTCTCATTCCAGACTAAATCATATTAACTCCAAGTCCTGCTGGGACTGCAATATGTCACAGTTGTCATTTGCAATTAAGTGAAGTGGGGTGGGAGGCAGGTGATTGACCCACCCTCCTGCACCTCAAAAGCGTAATTTATTTATCTCTCTGTCCATGGCCGTCTTGGTTTTGACACAGCTACCAGCTGTAGCTGAGATGGTAAATAACCAACTTCTCATAGACATTCACAAGGGACTTCCTGTATTGTTGTCTTTCCCAAGGCCAAGATCATATGTCTTGGTAGTAGAGATACGCTGATTTAAATGTCTGCTCTACAATTCGGTTAACCCAGAATGTCAACTAAACAAATTACAGTAGATTTTGGAGCACCGTATGAGTTATTATGGCTACAGTGTTAGGTGTCCCTCTTTACATTCTTAAGCTGTTAAGCGGTGGTCTACTGAAATCTTATAATGACTTCAGTAGGAGGCAAAAGGTGGGCCTTCTTACTGGCTGTAAACAACTCATTTAGTCTTATGTGATAAAGCCTTTGACAATAAATATAATCTGCACACCTGTAGTGCTAGTCTACAGTGCTAGTGGTAGCAAACTAATGACTCTTTACACATGAATTTGCTTGAGTTCTTTAATCTATGATGTATTTGTTTTAATAAATCAAAATGCACTTCAACATTTAACAGTGCTGTCAATAAAATAACACTGGTATTTTGCCAGTTTGAAGCATAAACTATGTATTTGTTTCTGTATAGGCAAAGGATGATATGTAAACCTTGCAGACCTATACCTTTGATAGACCAGACCTACTGTAACTGTGTTCTAAAACTTAAAATTAGGCACTGGACTGTCTATACTGGTAAATGCATTTAAACATCAGTCTACTAGAAACAGTCACACTTTTCCTCTAAAAAATTGAATCATATCAGTTGGCATGGAAAATATTGTTCATTCTGCTGAGGTATTCAGTGAGTGGAAATGTGTAGCATGACTCAGATATGGACAAGCTGTTATTACTGGTCTTCTCACTCCTGAAGATGTTTTGAAACATCTGCCAATTGCCCCACTGTAAATAACATAAAAGAACTATCCAGACCGCCAGCCCACATCCTAATGGGTCTACAGGTCAGTGCTGCTGCATCTCCCTCTGTTGTGTGGCTGTATGGAATAGTGTATGTTTTTTTAGCTCTTCATACTTGACTGCTTGGTCACCGCTATCTTAATCTAGCAGACTTCTCTCCACGCTTTGCTGGAGTGCTGGCTTGTTTAATGACACGCATCTATAAGTCAGCGTGGCTGTCACCATCACCACATCAGCACTGGCTTCAAGAGTCCCAGCAGTCCAAACACATAGTCATCTCACTGAAACCAAGACAATGATGGATGAAATATTCTGTTGGTGCATAGTCTTATCGGGGTCCCTTTGCAGTCCAAAATGATTAATGTGAGCATTTGCATTCAGTATGGGCTTGGGTGCACTAAAAGAGGGAGACCTTAATTTATTAGCTTTCATTATAGGTACCTTGTTAAGGATGTACCGACTGCTGGGTGAAAAGACCTTTGTGCCCAGGAAATAAATCTAAACCAGATGAAATTGATAATTTAATATTAAACTCAGCACCATTGTTGGTGGCCCTCCATTCCTCTGACAGATCATGGCAGAGCAGGGATATTAAAGGTGCTCGTATCAGAGGTAAAACTGACTTCGATTTTTATTGAAACAAACGCTTGGGAGAAATGAGATCCTGGTCTTGAAGGCTGCCTCTGCTATTTGATTAAAATGTTGACTTTTTAATCCTAATGCCCTGAATGAAATGCAACAGCAAAGTAATCTGTCATCACCTAACTTTCTGACTCTATCCTTTGAGTAGTGTCTTTGTTTCCATTAATGGGTGTAATTTTTGCAAATTTGACTTTCAGACGAACGGCCACACACTGAATGAACTCATTTGTGTTTAACTGTGCACAAGATGGTGCAGACCTATTTAACACACAAGCTTATCACAACCATGACAAATGACTGTGATATTAAACTCAGTGTTAGGGAGCGTGCGGGAGATGAAAGCTGTATTTCACATGGCCTCTTTTTATGCTTTAAAGTAACGGGTGGTGACTCTGTGACACAGGACGTTGACCTGAGGCCCTTGGTGGCAGTTATGGCGCTGGTGCAGAATTTAAACTGACACATGGAGAGATTTGCTGATGTTAGATTGATCAAAAGTGACTCTTCGTTGACAGGCGAGTAGAGGGATCAATATCTTTATCCATGCTTACACTTACCATGGCCAAGTCAACATGTAAAACTTCCAGCATGTTTTCGCATTACTTCAGGTTCACTAAAGGGCTGCGCCACAAGAGAATTTAGCCTTGGAGCAAAACGTACTGCCATTTAGCTACAAAATAGCATTTTCTTAAGTAAATCATTCAGAAAGAACCATAATCCACTAAATCCTTCAGATCTTTTGTTCAGCTGCCAGTTCCTGAGCATGTTTGTTGATGAATTGGCTGAAACGGAGCCGTGTGAGTATTATATTGTGGCCCTCTCCACCTTTTAGCTGCATTGATTAAATTAAACGGACAACCCCTTCATTTATCGCATCAAGTCATCTCTCTCACAGGTTATCTTAATTTAATCTGAAACTGTTTGAAGGGTGACAGCGGAAGAGACAGACGATCCTCCCAAATGGCATTTCTACCGATTTGTAGAGGGAACTGGAAAATAGGAGGCTCCCAGTGTCACAGGCTCACAGCCATGGCGAAAGCTGCCCAACCGAAGGACCCGAACACAATGGAGGATGATAAGCCTCCACACAAAAGGACTGAATAGTGTCCCATTATATATAGACCTTTGCAGGTGGATATCTGGGCACGGGCGAATGGAGTGATATGGCAACAAGGGAAGATGCCAGAGATTGGTTTAGAGACAGTTTGGGGTTGGGGGAGTGTGAGAGTAAGGATGGAGCTGGAGATAGGCTGGGTCTGCAGATCGAGCAGTAATTGGTGGACTACAGACTAGCCATCCACGAGGTGAGCTTTCAGGTGGGATTTCATTTCAAACTAAGCCAGCCTAACAAAAACACAGCTCTGACCCTTGCTCACCCGCTTGCGTGATAGTGAGCTTGGGTAGAGGTTGCTGTTCGCATGGAGCAACCTCACGCCTCTGAGGGGTTGTATCAACACACATGCCAAATGTGTCCTCCGGTCATTATAGATTCTGACCTAGTGCTGAGAGGTTGTGTTGGCAGTTTTACAAGAGAGAAAACACATGTGCCAGGTGGCATTTGGACCATGGCAATGGCAGGTTCGGTAATGCTATTAGATTTAGATTTACCTCTGTGATAGGTCTGAAGAAAGCCTAATGCCAGTGCACAGTTACACAGCTATGCCCCTTTATTTCTGAGTGTACTATTGTTATTATTCTACCTTCCTGATTATATTATTATTGTATTATTTTTATTATTAGGCTACATTTTTAAAATGGGTGGTCTAGTTACATGTTTTTCATCAAACGTCACAGTTACGACACAGAATGATTTCAGAAGCACAGAACACAAGAGGGTAATTCACAAGACAAAGTAAAACATGCAGATAATTCTGCTAATAAACATACAGTATAGCACGATTATCTCCCAAGTTCCTGTGTTCTTGTGTCTGACAAATGGGCCAGTGAGTAATATTGTAATGCCCTGCTGTAAACAATGGGCCAGAGATGACCACTTCCAATCACATGAATAAACATCACCACACTTCTTTCTCTGTTGCACCATAGGACATCTAAATTCATTAGAGGTTGCGGAGTTCTTAGCCATCTAAGAATTCAATTATCCTCCATTCTGCACTAATTGGGTGGCCCTATGCTTCAAATGATTGATTAAATTATTCAATTTTGAGCTCCATGCATTGTGACACCAACATTAATCCATCATTATTCTATCTCTACCATTACCCTGCTTTAGGAAGGGCTATCTTACCACTTTTCTGTCACTGGTTAATGTTGTGATTACAATTCTTGGAGGAGAAAATGCATGTAATTAAATGACAAAGGCAGGACCCATTTATCAAAGGCTCACCAGACTGTCACTCCTCTCAGCCGGAGAAGCTTTTTGGAGCACTAGTTTACTCAGTATTGCCAGGGACTGTGGACAGGGTGCCTACAGTACATACAGTAATAAAACAATAACCATGTGTGAACACACACACACACAAACACACAATCAGTCACTCAGTTTCAAATGTTCAAATTTAGTGTGTATGTAAGTATATTTCACCAAAACCACACACACACACACTCATTTTTGAGCACATCCCACAGATGTAGGCTAGGCCCTGAGAGTCCATTCAAAAGCCAGCATTGCATGCAGCTTATGGCCCAGATACCTCTGCCCTGTCCCTTTCCTCCCATGGAAAACAAGCCTGGGGAAAGCCAAGAGAAGAAAAAAATACCCAAGTCGGACCCACTGAGGCATCAGCTCTGCAGCCATGCCTGTCACTTACAGACAATGGCTGGAGAGGGTTTACTGTATGCAAATATCTGGAGAGCTTGCAAATAGGTTGGCCAAAGCCAGAGATGGTCCATGCTGAGCAGCCCTGATACCCTCTGCTTGAAGAGAGCAGAGTGAGCATAGAGGACTGTGTTTGTGTGTGCGTGTGTGTGTGTGTGTGTGTCCCAGCCTATTCCTGGCACATCCCCGTCCTGTGATCCTGTTATTCCTGGGAATGGAATTACTCCTGTCCCGGAGGGAGGCTGAATCAAATGAAATGCCATGCTCGTTGGCGGGAGATATTGCTGTGGATGATGTTCCCTCGTTTGCTCGATTTGAATGCGTTTAATAACCATCCATGGATTTTGCCTGCAGACAGGTGATCACAACTCGCCAAGGTTATTTCCATATAAGTTTTATACTAGTTCTTTTATTCTCAGTAAGATAATTACCACCAGTGTCTTTATGTCTCTATCAGGAACCAAGGATAATGGGTACACATGATGCCCCGTCAAGCAGCACAGGCCCCCAGTCCTGCTACGTGATGTGGGAGACGTCCAGTTTGATGACTGCCTTTATGGCAGTCTTGCAGGCAGACTTAGGGTCTGTGTCCACCAAATGCGTTTTTTGTGCTGAGAGCGCTAAAAACCTCTCTTCCAGAGCGCTTGTCTTAGTCATAGCTGGCTCATCTTGTTACTAAGTTACTTGTCATGGGCACTTCCATGTTCGTTCTGTAACGTTACTTTTAAATCGGCCAAAAATATAATATTATTATTGTTATCGATATAGTTACATGTTTGAGGTCGACTCAAACTGTAACTCCTCCTGTGTTATGCTAACTGACAGTTTGGAAGGTAACGTGTCAAGCGGTGTTCTAAAAGTTAAACCGATTTCAACTTGCAGCGCTCTGAGCGCCGGGTTAAAAAGCTCACTCCGCTGGCACTTTTTTTCCGTCGAAGGCACTTAACGCTCTGTACGCAGGTGCTCATAGCATTTGTATAGAAAATAGACGCTGTCAGCGTAAAAAACGCATTTGGCCCTTATCCTGATCAAATGTTAATATGATATCTGCATTGTTAAGGCTGTGATGCTTGCGTGTGTTTCACCATCCGCTTCAATCCACTACACACGATACCAGGAGCTACAGCAGCCTGAATATATATGTAAGAAGACTCAAGCTAATATGCAAGTATTGGATTTTTTTCATCGCTAGCTGAAATATGTATATGTATGTCTTTTTGATTTTTAAATCCACCTGGAGATTTTTTGTGCTAAATCTTTTATTTTTTCGTATTTTCTTCTGAATGATTCCCTCCCAGTAGTCCCTAAGACACCAGAAACACTGTTTGTTGAGGCTTTACAATGGAAAAATAAAAAATACAGAACATCAATAACATGGTGTTGTTGAACACAATTCATGGTTACACTGCTCCCGGGCTGAGACATCAGCTGTATGATCTAATATCTTACACCAGTAAACAAACACCACATTGTTGGTGGTGATTCCAGTGCATTCGGAAATCTATGCACTTGGTAAAATTCTCAACATCAGCATGCTGTTTTTTGTCACATAAACTATGTTCTGTTGATGTCCTCAAGTTATTAGGTTGACTGAAGACAGGTGCAACACTTGAAAGCCCTTACATAAAACCGCACAAAATATATATATTTTTTAATTATTTTGCTGTCCAGTAGTCCAAATAGCTGCATTTACGTGATTCATGCAGATGTTATTATCAGAATTTAATGGGAAGGAGCACATTTCCTCATCCACTCTCTCATCCTAGGAAAATGCAACAGGAAACATGGTTCTTCAACAGCTCTTGAATAATCTCAGAAGATGCACATCCCATCATCTACCCTGCAGTTCAAATTGATCGCAGAACAAAACATCTAGTCCTGAATGGCTGGTGAATGAAGTGCTCATTTAAAAAGGAACAGAACATACTTTTCTTCCGTTCAAAATAATAGGACAGGAAATAACGAGTTTCCACTCACAGCTCAAAAGACGTCAGCACTGACCTACCATTTTAAACTCTTTTAAAAAAAATAGCATGGATTGTTAACTGACCGACCGCATTTATGAATACTTACAGGTAACATTATGAGGACAGTAGGTAATGTAGAAAGGCGCAATGTACCTAGCTGGATATATTTTAGAGCCTTGCCACTATCTTCTCTACTACTCTCAATCACATCTATGGCTCCACTTCAATGCGTTTTTTAATGAAAGTTTTACTCGCCTGTTTTGGTTGATCACTAAAATGCCATCAAACTTGTCTACATGGTATTAGGTTGGACTTTTGTGCTTTTGCAAGGCACGTTTACAGTGGTGTGGCCAATTGTTATAGTGTGAGAAGTCAGTATTGCAGAATCTATAATTCATCTATTTAGTGTCGTATAGTTATTGCAAAATATAAAATCAATGTGTAATGCCTAGCTGAGAGGAGAAGTTGTAAGTAAGAATGGTCATTATTGTGGAATAAGTCCCAACTGAGTGATGCAGGAGCCCAACACATGCAGCGGGGAGTTATTTTGCTGTAATGACCACATTGCAGAGCACTATGCTGTCTTTTGCAATCACACCTTCTGAAAACATCAAATTAACAAGACAACGAAACATGCTTATAATCGCTTTCACAATGATTTAAATAAATAAATTGTATTAAATAAACTTCTGTGGTTCTGTGGTTAAAAAAACGATAATCTGTTACAAATCAGTTGATTTTCTTTCACAGTTATTTTCTTTCACAGCTGTTTGTTATGCCTTGCAATGGTTCGTAGAATGGGAAATCCCATTTAAATGAATAGAGCACTCTACTGCATTATAAGGAGAAGTATAGAAATGTTCCATATCCGTGAGGTTCTGTGCAATACACAAGGCATGTGCAGTATAGGAGTACAGGGCCATTCTGACAGGCTTAGTTTCGATCATTCAATAGCACTAGACAGATCGTGCAGCTGACCGTGGCTCGGAGAGCACGAGGATAATGCATTTGTAATGAAATAGATCAGAGGGGCTGAGAATTCTCCGAGTGAAGTGTGCCGCTCATACAAAAGGAGTAAAAGTCTGAGGGAACCAACAGGAGGAAATGAGCACAGGAGTGTGAGTGAGGGAGCAGTGTCTCGTGAGAGAGAGAGAGAGAGAGAGAGAGAGAGAGAGAGAGAGAGAGAAGAAGGGAATAAGAGACAGTCAGCGAGACGACAGGCATCCTTACCAAGCACTCTTCTGACTCCAATTTGATCTCTATTTCTCTAGGACATCAGGGAGGCTGCCTACGGGTAAGGGCCCCAGCCTCTCAACCAATCCCCGATCAGGAGACCAGGCTCTTCTGCATGGCATCTAACCCCTCAATGCTTCCCAGGAGCCACTGTAGCAGGGGTGTGTGTGCTTCACCATAATCTATGTTGAGTGTATTTCCCTAATTCAGCATTGTGTTAACCGCAAAGACCATATTTCCTTTAAAAGTGTACAGTATGTATATACTTACAGTATATGATGTATGGATCCTCTACGACCCATAGATCCTCTCATCACGAGTCCTATAGTCCACATGCTTCACTCAGGTTGAAGATGGTAGTAAATTTCCATTTATAAACCTGCGTGCAAGTTCGACTTGGCCAAGCCTAACCACCTGGTGCTCTGAAACCCCTTGCCTGTCCTAATCAGTACAGTCCATCGATTTCAGAGTGGGGGAAAAATAGCACAACTACATGCAAAGCAGTAGATGGCAGGCAGTCAGGCAACATGGATGCAGCACCATGCCAAGTCCACTGAGAGGAGGAACACCACTGGTCTGACTGCTCTGATCACTGAGCTGAAACATTGAAATTCATTACAGTTTTCAATGTGCAGTCGAAGAGACACCACACACAGCTAGATATTATTATCCAGTGCTACTGTACTTTGGGCAACAGTGGATTTTTTTATTATTATTAAAGCTTAAAGTATATTCATACATTATCTAGCAGTTTAAGTGTCAGCTTAAGAAACATGAACAGGATTAGAGAGAAGGAGGAATCCTTTGCTAAGAATGCACAGCTAAGAATGCACAATGTACGTCTTTAGACATAATATACAGCTCAGTTGGAACCAGTTGATCGCCTCCAGCTAAAGAAATGAATACTGTACTGGAGTATCTCCCTCTGCTGTCAACCAGGACACTTAATTACAGTACAGTGTAAAAGTTGTAATAGAGAGTATCTTGACAAGCGCTTTATAAAAGTTATTTATAAAGTATTCTCATCAGTACCTTTAATGATACGACATTGGATACACTGAAACATATATCATAGTAAAAATGAGGCATATCTAAGCATTTGTGTGTGTGTACTTGTGTTGTGTGTGCGTGT
>JAGFZM010001635.1:211440-297617 GCA_017657215.1 Limnothrissa miodon
TGTGTGTGTGTGTGTGTGTGTGTGTGTGTGTATCATCTGTCATACAGTACATATGTTAGTGTGAAAACAAGTATATGCTCCACTCTCTACATATGCAACCTAATCGGCTGTCAGGTTTCCAAGATGGCAACTGGGAAGTAAAGCCCACTTTTAACAATACAATCACTTCCTCCAGAAAGCAACAGAAGACTGTAGGCCAGTTGTTAAACAGTGAAAAAAGACCTCAGCTTAAGGCTAAGCCAACGCGTCCCTGGCTCTCCCTAGACCTTGCGGGTCACCCATGAGACCGACCCCCCCGTCGGCCTCCACTACGCCTTGTATTAATTGGGGTTCTAGGATGGGTGGAAATTGCATTCCTGCCTCGCCCGTGATTGACAGATACTAATGGACTGAGGTTGTCTCTATGGCAAATTGGGGTTACGACACGCTATGACCTTTTCTGCAAAAAGATGGAACTCAATTGACATTTATTTGCTTGGCTTGTCTTTTTTTGCTGGTAGTGATAGTGTATGTGTGTTAAGAGTGTGTGTGTCTGTGTCTGTGTGTATAACAGGGGGTATGCTGCGTGTTCTCCGTCTTTGTGTTAATCTTGTTCTTTGCAGAAAGGACAATGAGCACGGCCTAGTGCCTGAAGGCTTGCCGCTAATTGACACTCAGTGGGATCTCCCATGTTTCTGAAATTAAGGTACAGTATGATCTAAATGAAACAGTCTGGCCTGTGCGAGGCATATTGAGTTGCTCTTGTTGACTACAATGGGTATTCCCCCATGCATTGCCTTCAATGCTAAATGTACTAATTTCCTGGTAATAAAGCAGGGAGATTACTTAATTGCCATGAGGGTCAAAAATCATTATTAGGATATTGGGTGTGTAAACATTGCTCAGGACTATTTCTTATTGTTTATTTGCAGTGAAGCATTTGTTGCTGCAAAAATATTGTCTGTGCCTTTTAACATCCTTTTAAATACAGTATCTGAAATTATGCACCACTTGATACATGGAAAACCCTGTATCTCACAATATACAGTATGTATGGTTGAAATTACAATAAAACCACTTGACTTGACTTGAATTAATGATGATAAGCAAAATTGCATTCCTAAGATCATTCTTCTCTTCTGAGGAAGACACCTTGTGTCTTCAAAAGCTTGGGAATGAAACCGCTGGCCCCCAAGCTGAAAGTGTCTAAACAACAGAAACCTAAGCGCCTATGCTAATTAAAGCGTTCCATCTGCCTTAACAGGGAGAGTGAGTCTATGTATCATGGGCCAAATGGGAATCACAGCAATTTTCCCCAGAATCCTTAATCTAGTCCGGCTCCCACCCTATCTTTCTCTTTGGGCTTCAAACACTCTGCAAAGCATTGATTGTGATGTGCATATTCATTACAATGAATGGGAATGGATTGCTCCAGTTCTGGGTCAGACAGAGGATATCATGTCGGGAATACACCTTTTACACACACACACACAAACACACACATACACACACACACACACACACACACACACATATACACCCCCTGTTGCTGTTTTGGGAGGGCAAAAGAACAGTAGAGGAATTTTTCATTGTTACCCTTGCTCGGTGAATCTGGGCAAACTTCCAGCCTGGAGTTGTTGCCATCTACTATTGGGCGCGGAAACAATGCTCCACCGTATGCCCTAACTGAAGGTGATAGATTCATTTATCTATAATTCCCGCCTAAGGTTAGGCATGTGTGAAGGTGTTTGTGTCTGTGTGTGTGAGAGAGAGTGTGTGTATGATTGTGTGTGGGGGTTATGTGTGTGAGTGTATCTGTGTGTGTGTGCATGTGTGTATGCGTATATGGCATAGAAAATGTGAAAATAAAATGTAAACACAAAATGAATGTGTAAATTGTTTTTTGCTTGTATAATGATGAGACGTGCGTCCAGCATGCACACAATCAAATCTGTGTGCCGGCAGCTATTAAATGCTGATGTGTATGCCAGCCGTGTATATTTGAAGAGTGTTCATATGTCAGAGACATAGGCCAGAAATATCCACACTTTTTGGGATGAAAATCAGTGATTGATTGCATGATGGCAGAATCTTTGAAAAAAGAGAGAGAGCGAAAACATGTGTGAGTTATTTTTGTCTTAATCAAAAAATGCTCCAATCTGCCATGTTTGAAACAAGTCTGGCGGCGAGGCATCTAAATCAGCAGATGAGTCCCCTAATGGAGAACATATGCGCTTCCTGAGTCCCCTATCGCATCCTCGTGGCAGCTCTCAGGTGGAGCACATTATGGGGTCAAAGGTCAATCACCACGGGAGACCAGGATGAAAGAGGAAGATGAGAAACGGCTCCATCCGTTGTGTGTGTGAGGACAGAAGAGCAGGCCAGATCGGTCTGTCCATGCGGAAAGAAAAAACCCAGACTGTGTGAAATGGAGGTCATCGCTTTGGCTTGGATAGTGAAGGGGAGTTGTGGAGTGAAGAGTGAGGAGTGATGTTGGGGTTGGTGGGGTAAGCAGAGAGGTCAAATCACTTGGAGAGTATTTATCTTTTCTAATTCACCTGGGTGTCCCTCGGTGAACGCCGACAAACGTGTCTTTCGAGCGACGCAGCAAGGCTTTTTTTTGTGTGAGATTGTCCCTGTGAACCTTTGGCCTTCAGAAGGTTTCAGCTGGGCCTATACCTGTGCTACTCATTCTCAGGAGGTCTGCTGTAATCAGGAAACGCTGCTCTCTGAAGCACAGCCTTTTCCTTCTCTGTCCTCATACGGACTTCCATTTAATAGCAGAGTAACCTCCATTTTACTGTGTGCATTAGATTACACACACTTTACAATAAGTGTTCATTAATGCTCTAAGTGCTGCATGAATCATGATACATTCATGGCAGGGACACCTTTGTTCCTGAACTTCTGAGGTGGTGCTAGAAGCTCTGGGCTCTGTTGTCACTCGAAAAATCTGTCCGGTTGGAATGGGCAGATGCAGGGCTACCGGGACACCTAACTTTGCCATCATACCCAAGGTCTGGCTGGATGATTGAGAACATCTCAGCCCTTGACCAGCAGCCCAGCAGACGATGTAAGGGGTTGATCGATGTTCTCAATTGTAGAAATCAATCCATGAATGAACTGTATTTAACACATCAACCCCCGGAGGTTTTTAATATCCTAATATTCTTTAGGATCCAGGATTTAATAGTAAAAAAAAGAGTATGACTGTTAATCATTAATGCATAAAGTGGTTTTCAATGACTCATATAGAAACTTATCATAAAGTTATCTTGATTCATGCAATACTTACTGAATTAATGAATGCTAATTCATGTATTGTACACCTATTGGATGGTGTTACTAATTATGCATATGAAAGTATATAAATAAGGGAAAACTGCAACTTCCACATATCTGTTTTAATTCGGATGCAATCACTAAGATTATCAGTTATTACTTCTCAGTTACTACTTTTTCATTGCTGTAGCAAGCAATTTTGGGATAATGTGGCTGCAATATCTCTTTTAAACATTAAAACTTTTGAAATATTAACTCAATATTTCTTGCACTTGACATTGCAAAGCAGGCCAAAAAATCTTTTCCAGTTGCTATGGTGATGGTGCCGCTAAATGGCAGCCTGTTATCATAGCTTGTTTTTACCCTTCCTGCTCCTACACAACATCACATCACTTTTCGAGTTCAAAGCAGCCTGGTCTACAGAGGGAGCTGGACACAAACTATTTCAGTAGGTTACGCAGATCCTGACAATAACAATATGGACTAATGCCATTTACGGTATTTGTGTTAGCTTTTCTTGTATTTTTCTTTTTCTATTCTATTGAATGTAATTCATGCAATTTTACTACATGTCTCATGTCAGTATTTCAATGCATGTGACAAATAAACTCCTTGATCCTTGACGACAAAACAAGACAGTTGAGGGAAACATCAGATTTCATAAGTAACTTCAGACGTCATACCACAGTGCTTATTGTCAGTTCACCCAGCTCCACTTCTGCTGAAATGTGCCTCTCTGTTTTCAGAATCTCCTGAGACCAAACAAATGAAAATGGTTGCTGATGCATGACGAGAGGAGGTAAACACTTGTGACTCAGAGACAGTACATCAATCCCCAGCACAGTCTGCTAAAGCACTTTATGAGTTAGGGGTTATAGTATATGCTAGTAATATTCACCACATTGCCAAAACAATACTTCCATATGGCCAAATGGCAGCTCCCATACACAAACATGTCAACACATGCACATTTTTCTATTCCAGTGAGCATCTGAAATTCACCCAAGTTCAAATATTTCTAATGCATGAGATAATGCAGAATCACAAATCCCAATGAAATCTGACAGAATGATTCTGAGGCTTTCAGAACATATCTCATAAATAACTTTTCCCTCCTACCAGCTGTTTGGCCTGCATCAGGGCTTTTGAACCAGATCGGAAGTATCTAGTTCAGTCGGTTGAGAACTAAATTAATTAAATCATTTATTTATGTAGCACCTACTTAATATGTCTACATCCTCCTGACAAAAATCTACCTGGAAATCTTTCAATCTTTTATCACTGTTACTTTATCTTAGAATACAGGCCAAAAAAATCTGCCAGCCATTAACTGATTATGTCATAAATAAACCAAGGCCTTTTTCTGTTTTGGACCACTGCATGTCCAACAAGCAGGGGTCTGAAATCTTATGAACACAGGTTTTATGCCCAATCAGCGGTGTGGCGTTAAGATGAGTCTGGACCTCATCTGTTCCACTTGGCAGCACGTCAGGCCTCTTCAGGCTTCAGTTGCTCGGAAGCAGAAAGGTGTGAACAGCTGAAGAAATGCCAGGCCTTGCCCAGTCACGTTCCTAGTGTGTGTACGGTGTAAAGCCTGTGTGTCATAATGCCATGGCTAAAAGCATTGTGATTAGATTGCGTGAGACTCACAATCACCCACCCCCCAACCACCGTCACCCCCAGGTAGGCATCACCCCCTACCCCTCTTACCGTTACCCAGGCAACCTGTGGGGAAATTCATTTTGATCCTTTTAGGGCTGATTGGATTTATGGGACTACAATAACTATGCAGCTGCTTATTCTATGAGAAAAATGTTTTTGTTGTTCAGAGGGGAAAAAAATCAGAGAGATGGGTTCTGAGCAACAGGAGATCAGCCGATGCCTGTTATATTGACATTTTTGGCCTGACTGTAATGACATCAGGACTTTATATTGAATAAAGCAGTAGAGGGGGAGTTTGGGACACGGTAACGTCCTCGGCCACCAAACACAAAGAACTACTGAACACTGTGCCAATGTATCACATTAAGTTATCAGATTACACAGCTTTAACTAAAAGGAATGACAATTTAATTGAATGCATTTGCATCATAGCAAGCTTCTAGTGCTGCAATTCCAGGCAGTGTTTCAATTTGTATTGATGTTTTAACAATCTAGTTTGGCAACCTGCTTTTAACCGTGTAATCATAATGGCAGGCTTTTTTGTATTTGCAATAAGTGAAGTAGATTAAGGGTTTCTGACAGATGTCTAAAAAAGGTGATGTGTCAGTTATGTTTTAAGCGATTCCACCAAAATCTCTTAAAAGAATTAACATCCAAGCCTGTCAAGCAGACATGCTAGTCAGTAACACATTATCTTCTTTGGCATTCAAAGCTTGGGCATCTTGCAGGTCTATCATTTTGTGATTTTGTGATACCACAAACAGACACACATTGAGGCCCTGTGATGTGTGGCCATGTAATGTGTGTGTGTGTGTGTGTCTGTGTGTGTGTGTGTGTAAATGCTTTTGTATATAATATGTCAGGGTTCAAATGTTTGAAATGATTCATTTTACAGTGTGATGATTATTTATGTAATATTGATTATTTGTCTAGGCTGAGGCTACGGTCTAGCCTGAGCCCACCCATACTTCCTGTGATGCTACATTGAATTTCGCGAACTAGTCAGTCTGGCCAGGCTGTCGTTTTAGAGCTCTTCCGTTTCCCAAAAAAATGGGAACCAATGAGAAACGAGCTTACGCATACGTCATCGGAATGAGTTTTCTGATTGGTTGTAGAATACAGGGGCATCTGATGGACGTAGGTTAAGCCCGCCTCCCAGAAGGTGTGTAGTAACTGAGCCTGGCCAGACTAAGCTCCTAAGTTTATCAGTAGTGTTAGCCAGGCTAGATACGGCCATATAAATGCACAGATTCGCTTGGAAATCGTAGTCACCAATAATGTTAAATGAAAAATTGCATGCTCTAGAAGTATTCATTCTCAAGGTAAACTAGTCCTTTTCACTTTAATGAAGTCAACCCACTTACTTGTATAATGGTCTGTACATAGCTGTAAATGATCTTGTGATTCCCTGTCAATACAAATGCTAATTATAAAGACAATGCCCTTTCTATACATCATACCGTATCTGTTTATCTACACGATCAAAGACAGAATGATTAGTGACTGATGAATGATAGTTTGAAAACAGTTTGTCCTTAATTCTAGTCTGAATTAGATTGTAAAAAGATTGTATATTAGATTAGATTGTAAAAACTGTTACTGGGTAACGTTGTCTGTGTATAGTGCTGAACATCTACCGGTAGAGCAGATCCTGGTGGTGAAATAAAATATGGCTATTTAATTTGTTCATTGATGTTGCCATAGCAACCTCACTGAACCAATACCTTCCCTGTATGTCTTTGTTAATAGTGATAAAATATAAAGATGCAGTTCACGCGGATGTTGTGTTTTGCTGTATATTACAAATTTGACTTAGAATCAACAAGAAGTTGTTTATCAACTAATGGCGATGTAACAAACAACAAAACCTTGAGCTCAGCAAAAGACATGTTAAGAAGAGCACATTTAACATGCATCTGTTTGAGAAATGTAACAGCAACAGAATGTCCACTCTCAGGAAGCTTCTGTTCTGCAGTTCAATATTTTAATATTCAGCAACGTTGCCCTCCCCAAGTCCCCCCCCCCCCCCAAACATACACACACACACACACACTAACAGAATGCCAGTGCTTTGCATTTTTAACAATGCCCCTAAGGCCAAGTGCCATTAAATAGTAATGCAGTGCTGAGTTTACAATTTATGTAAACTCCTTTAGAATTCTGACAACTATTCATTCTATATACAATTTCAAAGTCCCAGGAGTGCCCCACTCTATAGCAGTCATTGTGTCACAGTATTTTTTAAATAGCATACAACAATGCATTTGTTGAATAATCTCCATATATTACTGCCCCTTTGCAGCAAACAGTACAACTATTATAAATGGCTCTAACCACTGTTGGCAGCAAGGCATAAATTGTAGGCTCTTTCTCTCTCCCGCATTATTTTTTCTTCTTGCTTACTGACATAAAATAAAAACAAACACATACACACACACTCATACACCAACGCTGACTCACATACAGACAGAGTGAGAGAGAAAGACAGAGAGAGAGAGTGAAAGAGTTACTGTGCAGTCCTTTGCTAAATCCCAGTCAGAAACACTGTACTGTGTGACACATATGATTTGCTCTGTCACTAGGCTGTTATTTGGGTAGCTACAAAGTCATCTGACAGATTTTCTTTTTTTTTTTTTTACTGAGTCCTTTTAGACAGTCTGTTACAGGGCAGAAGGGTAAGCAAATTTGTTCCAGCATGTGTCAAAAATGACATTTACTACTATAGTAATGAGTTCTTAGTCTTAGTCATTGCTGCATACCACCTCCAGGTAATTTTAAAAAGGGAAAAATAGACACTGTTTAAGGTATTGAGGTTGGGCACATATTTATTATTTTAAATTTCTGCACAGTATGACATCTCTGGTCATCTTTGTGCGTTAAGATGTCACTTTCTTACTGAGTATGTGCTGTGCTGTGGTGGGGGTGCATTATGGGAATCTTTCACCTTACTGTGTCCTTCTGGGGGATTTGCAAATTGCTTATTCAGTTTACTAAGCATGCATTATGAATCAGGTGATGCCTCGGCTTTTACAGCAGTTTAACGGTCCACCAACAGCACCAGTACGTATTTCCTGCTGAATAATGAAGAACCTGGTCCTATGGTGAATGTTGCAGTCAGTGTTTATAGGACCTAATTGCAAACACACAACGGCGTAGGACAACCAAGCCAGGGCTCACACGGTGGCCCACACAACCCCTGCAACCTCACGGCCCCAACCCTTCCCCCCATCGCTGCACATCCGACACACACACACACACTTGTGATCGTGCTTCACTTTACAGTGCTCTATGATTTATGAGTCACCTGCAGAGAGGCAAACATGATTCCTGAGGATTAGTCTATTTCAACCCAAGCGACACAAGTCACAAGCGGGGGTCGGAGAAAGGTCGTGCTTGCCACCTACATTCTTGCCAGAGGGGAACAAACAGCGGCATCATTCCTGACGCAGTGCACTCTGCACAAAGGCCTCTTCTATTTTTATGATTGTAGTTCAACTTCCACAGAGTATCGAAGCATCAGCTGTACTAATGGCATTGCAACAAGCCTTATAGGAGGAGCTGAAGTAAAGGTCTACTGCTTCTCCTCAGTGCACTGTCTCACTCCAGGAGTCACCACTGACGCAAGGTGAAGAGTCGCTCTTGTTATCTGGCTCATTAAGGATGTATAGTTTGCCAAGGTGCTCATTGCCCTCTAAGAAAGGTTAGATGGCAGAGACAGCGTCATATCAAACACAGAGGGAACTTAAAGCTTGTTTTTGTTTCGCCAAAGTGAGCCCTTCATTACTCACTGTGTGGATGTGCATAAGAGATAATATTCTTTTGTGTCCAAATAGCATGACTGATGGAGCATGCTACTTGGAAAACCCCAAGGTTATAGTGTCACTTCTTGCCATGATAGGAAGTGACATGATGACAGGTGTAATAAGTGTGACCCTTGAGTGTAACCTTTCAGATATGGTGAGCTCCCCATCACACCTGTATGTGCTAGCCTATACTGTACTTAAATCGTGTCAAGATTACGCCCAAACACCCTGGGAAAGAGGCATCCCGTGTTTCTTAGTTCACCACTCTAACTGTAGGCCTATTTTTGTTTTTGTTCAAGTGCATAATAAGTTGTCAGACTTTACAACAACATGAATAAATACTAGAATCTATTCTGACTACTGTAAAGACTAGTGCTGCTCTACTGTGGCCATACCTTTCCACATAACCAAGCACTGATTAAAATCTCCAGGTTCAATTGTTCTTTAAAATTCGGGCCACAATGTGATTTCATACTTTAAAGTACTTTTGGACTGAGCTACAGTGTCCACTCTGATAAATGATCTCTGAAAATGATGATGATGCTGAATCTTGTAAGCCATGCTACTTTATTCATCTGTATGTTTTCTACAGTACTTCCAGTGGCGTAGCGTACTTGCGCAAGGCCCCGGTACAAGCCTGGCACTGGGCCCCCCCCTACCCACGCTATCTCGACCCATCCCTGTGCGAGAACCATAAATCCACTTCCCATAGGGCCTACATCTACAGCCCAAGGCCCAAAAACAAAAAAGGATACACAATCACTATTACAAGCATGCATAGTGACAACTAGCATACCTCCACACACACACCGACCGACAACAGAGGGAAAGAAGAACGCACACACGATCATTATTACGATGGACAGCGATAACCTGGACACAGCCTGCGATCAAAAACAGAACGCATACAAAATCATTCAACTGAACACACCACGTTCCTTTGCAGGCAGCACAACAATGGCCTCATCAAAGAGCAAACAGACACATACATGATGGCACAGCGGCCCTTTAACCACAACCTGATGAGCCGATCAGTTGCCGTAATAGGCAAAAAAAAAAACCTTGCACTCACCCATCAGAAGTGAACTTTGCATGCCTTCTGCTCACCAAACTCGTTGACTATTGTGGTGATAGCATGGTGGTGTGGTGGTAGCATTAGCATCCAAGTCTGAGTGCTGGATGATGTCAATCACTGAATCTGAACTTTAAAAATACGTCTAATTTTGCTAATTTCGAATTCCTTACATCCAGTTCTTTCTTCTGCTTACGTTTTTGAGCGCAACTTTTGGGCTTCTTGTACATTTATGCTGACTTTCCACAACTTTAGTAAGAGTAGTGGGCCGTTACCGTTTACATTTACTAAAATTTTATGATTGGACAGATATATTTCCCAGCAGGCCATGTTACAACATCTTGTAAGTTGACGATAAAATAATCAATAATGTTATTAGTTGTTATTTATGAATTTTTATTCTAACATCGAAATGTCATTAGTAAAATGAAACTGACAAGAAAAGTAGGAGAAAAATGGGTGTCACCATGACCATGGTTTAGGAGATAGTGAGACACATAAATTGCACTCTGTTTGCATTAGAGTAAAAGTGTATATATAAAAAATTTAGTATGCTTATTTTCAATGGTAAAATGCAGGTATTAGAACAAGTGCTATTTATGATTTTCTTAGGGGCCCCTCAAACAGGACAGGGCACAGATGCGCCGCACCTGTTGCACCGTCGGACGCTACGCCCCTGAGTACTTCTGAAAAAAAAAAGATCATTATTAAAAATACCACAGGTTCCTCTGACAGCAATCTTTTATTTGTAAATGATTCCCAACATACAGACTCTAAACTGTACATTGCAAATCAGTGCCTTTGATTGGTGAGAATTCTTGTTGCCTTGAAGGTGTCAGGGTTTTGCATATAGGACCCAAATGCAGACTCTTGAGGGCAAAAAACCTCTTTATTCAACACAAATAACTGGGAACATAGAACACGGTTACACCACTAACGCTGACTATAGACACACACTCACACTACATTCAACGTAAGATTACAGGCAGCTTAACACACTTAACACAGACTTCGTTAAACAACCTAAAGAAAGCAACACAGACTTAATGAAAACATGGGAGGGCAGATAACTACAGGACACCAACAAGGGGTCAGACTAAGGACACTAACGGGGCAGACTAAGGACACTAACAAGGGTGCAGACTAAGGACACTGTAACAAGGGGGCAGACTAAGGACACTGTAACAAAAGGACACTATAACAAAGGACAGACTAGGCTATGGACACTAATATTAGCACATAAGTAGCAGACAACATTGAACATAGACTTCAAACGACATTTAACAAGACTACGGGTAGCTACATTAAACAATGACAACACAGACAGCAAGACTCAACACGGGTAAGACCACAACAACAAACTCAGGCAACTAGGCTCAACACAGATAGCTAACAGACTAACCAGACAATATCCCTAAAGTGCACAGACGGACTGACAAAGACAAACTGAAGAGAACCAACTTAAATACCGGCACCAATGAACCAATAGACAATCAAGGACAGGTGCAAACAATGACAAGGACAGAGCTGGGAAGGGGGCGTGGCCAACACACACAGGTACAAAAACACACTGTCCACCAGAGGACGCCAGATCACGACCTCATGGCCGTGATCCTGACAGAAGGGTGTTAATGGCTACTTCAATAGCTGCTGGCCCATAGTGGACACTCCTGCACCAACCTTCCAGATGTGGAGGGGTAAAAATATAAAATATAAAAATAAGAAAAATGTGTTTTTGTCAGTTGTCAGTTTTACTTAATAGTGTGTCTACATCTGAATTATTTTAACATACTGATAGACTTATATCACTTCTCTTCTTGGACGCCTATTAAAGCTCCCTAGAACTTACAATTTAGTGTGGCCGCAAATTACATCAACCAATGCAAAGTGAACGGGAAGTCATCTTCCCACCTCTGACAGATGCAAGCGTGTGAATCCACCGTAAGGGAAAATAATAAATATTTGGCACTATCAGCATCGCTGAATTAAATGGTTTTGGGGCACTGGAATTTGCTCGCCTGCTACAGAAAATGCTGGGAAAGTTTGGGATTATTATGGTGATAGGCTACACGTGAGTTCTCAAGTTAGTCAGTCAGAAAGAGAGGATGGTGATGACAAATGGTGAGATCTTCACTGAACTATCCTATCTAAGAAGGATGATGGAAAAAAAATATTCACATTAAAGAGCTGAAACCCAACAGGCCTGGTGCTTTTGAGCTAGCGATGTGAGAAAATGATGAAAGTGAATCCTGGCATTTTTAGAGGTTTAGTTGACATCTATGGATCACTCTTACACATAGTCCCACAGTAGAACAGATTTGACCTACCAGTCAAAAGTTTGGATCTACCAGTCAAAAGTTTGGACCCACCCTCTAATTCAATGATTTTTAAAATTATTTTCAGACATTTCTTATGTTTACTGAAATATTGTCCTTATATGACTTCCATATTAATCTACAATGTAGAATTGTTCATAAACAAATGCACACATGCACACACACACATCTCTCTGGTTAAATTTGATGTTCAAAATTAGACTATTGGTTCATACTAGACACCAATCTCAAGTTTGTATTCACAGCTAGACAATCAGACACATTTACACTGCACCTCTCTGTTTTTTCTGCCACTGAGCTAGCCCACTCCCTCTAGCACTTTTTTAAAACCAGTGTTTTAAGGATAGAAACAACACATGCTCATTGCTAGCCATTTTAAAGGCAGGCAGAGGCGATTCCATATTTCCCAAATAGCCGAGACAGGAGCAATCATCAAGATTTTGGTGTCAACCACTTTATTTCATTTTAGACAACCTGTGAAAGGGGCTCAATGTGTTAAAAACTGAACTATCCCTTTAAGTACAGGATTAGTGACCTACCATTAGCCTACACACTGTATTGCTCGGCATAATTTATGGGACAAGTAGTTGCTTCACTTGATAGAGTGAAATATGTACAGTCTTATTGAATACTGCCTTGTTTTTTTGTCTTCACTAGTTTATTCACTCTAAATAGAAGTTTACACTGTATGGCCTTTATAGACCATGTAGCCTACCCTGTTAGACTGCAATAAAAACTCTGTTTCTTTTTAATCATCAATGTTGATTGATGTCTAATTATCTAAATACACTAATTTCTGTGTATTCTTAACCTTAGTTGCTGCTGTAATGGATAAAACGTTAAAAAATTAAAAGACTAACTTTTCCCTATTCCTCTTCATGGAAGTGTGCAATCACACAGAATTTCAAAAGATTACGTTCTTTTTTGCACTTTCTATTCTTATTTTGTGGTTGATTCAAGGACGCTATTAGGTCCATTTTAGGGTGGTTCAAATGACAGCAAATACCTGCATGACGTCCAGGGTCAACCCAAATAATTGAGGTCTGAGTTAAAAATCTCAGTTTCATGTTTTTACGAGTTACAGTATATGGCTCATTTAGTTAAGACATGTTTGCAAGCTTATTTTTCATGAACGTGACCCCAAACATGCGTACTGACACTGACATTGATTAGAGTCATAAAGGAGTTTTCATTGAGGGCAAATTGAGAAAATGAGTCTGATTACAGACCCAGAGGAATACAGAGGACACAAAAACAAGCCTGCATATAATATGCCTAATTGTGTGCACAGTCAAAGCCTATTTAATTTCTCACTTTTGTGTATGCATTGCCTGGGGGACATGCATTAGTATAAATTGTAGAGATTCTAGAGTCTTACACTAGAGAATCACACTTTCATGTTCATGTTCTTACACTCAATTAGTTTGTTGTAGAAATGGAATATGGCACTTGTGACCTTGGCATTGGCAAGAGATGTAAGGTGGGGTTTAGCAGTAGTGCTGCTCTGAGTACTCAAGGGCATGTTATCCTTCAAATGAGTAGAAAACTACTGAAAGGTTAATAATATGTATTGTTTTAGTTTTACAAGGTGTCATATTTATTATTACATATTTATAAATGCATTATAAATGTGTTCAAATCAATATATCACATTTGTGCAGAATTTGTTATAATACAGACTTACCCAAGGCTTTAGCCTACGCTGTTTTGTTGTGTCTGACCTTAGTTGACATCACAGTGATCATGAGATGGACGTTTGAAGGAATGCCGATCAGCTTAGTCATTCTAGTCACGACCTCTAACATTTTATAAGGCCATGCGGTGTGCCTGGAACCATCCATCCATCGCAGGCAGAGCCACCGGGATGGTGTAATTCTCTAAATAAATTCCCATAAGTCTCTCCTCCAGTAAATAGATGAGAATCTCCAGCTTTAATTTCCAAAGTGTCCCTGAACTTTCTAGGATTGATATGGACATCTCTTCCCGGGACCACAAGTTGATCAGTATGGCCTCTTTATCTAGGAAAGGACCAGGATACACATAATATCACCAGCAACAAGGTCAGAGCCCGGAGTTTAGAGGGGAGCTAGTTGTCATCCATCATATCTACACCCCACTGGTGTTAAGTGATGGGGCTATTTTCTCCCATGCTGTCACCCTCATTTGTAATAGGCCAGAAAGAAGGACAGAGGGTCTGCACACCACAAGAGAGAGTTGGGCCGGGGGCAGCACTTGAGGATGCGAAAAAAAGAGACAGACTTGACATTATTGGAAAACAAGGGTCGCTGTGTTCACATCCTTTGCTTTTTTTTTTTTTTTTACCAATGGCCACCTTGAAACACTTCTTTTTTGATCTCAGAAGCATTTGGCTATCTGCAGACAACATGCCGACAGTATTGCTGTAGACTTTCTGCTTTCTCCAAGCTGTGTCCGACTATATACAATCCAGCATTTTCTGATTTCTCTCTGACAGTAATGAGAATTTGCTCCATTTCCATTTCCAGTTACTCTCAGTCAGTCCCTTACTGGCACACGCTTTTAAATATATGAGCTTGGAAATATAGCCTACTGTGAGTCTTTCACATGCAACCCATCTCCTTCTTGTCACTGTCTGCAAAGTGAACATCTCATCCTCAGTAATGTGTGGTTCCAGACAGGAAATATCACATATGTCACCTCTGTATTATTTCTTAAAATGAGACGCTCCCTTCCCAGCTGTCATCTAAACCATTTTAAATGTTACTGCAGAGGCCCAAGAAGAAAAGGAACACACAAGACAGACTGGGGTCAAAAGTTTACTCATCAGAGTGCTCAGAATCGGCTGTTAGAACTGTGTTCTTGTGTTGTATTGTGGTCAAGGCAACATTTTCTCTCCACTATCATCAAACTGATTTTTCATCAACACAACGAGAGCACTAAACATAATTAAAAACTTTTCAGAAGCCAAGAGTTCTCACATCTAAATTTCTATTGGCCCACAAGCCTTTGATGAGTCCCCTTTGATAATAGAGTCAGTCCTTTATCAAAGTGGAAACTTTTTTGTTAAATATTTGCTGTTAAGGCCATCCAGTATAGCCATAATTCAAATATAAATAATAATAAAACATATATTGACATATTCTGTAGTATAGGAATATAAACATTATTTTTATAAATATTAGATCATACAGCATAAACCATATCTTGTATATATATATATATATATATATTTATCCACAATCATTTTACAATCACACTTGCAACTAAATATGATTAACAATCTGAATATTATTTCATTTTCCCAAAACTTGGTTTTCCCAGCTTGGTAAATTGTGGTATTGGGAAAGAACTGTTTGAGTATGGGGGCTGTGACTGTGCGCAGCAAGACAAAAACAGAGACTGGAGGATGACTGCTTTGGTTTTATATTACCCTCTGCCCAGTAAAACATGGCTTCTGGGAGGTCAGCTGAATGTAACATTAACAGCCGTGGAGCTGGAGGAGACAATTCATCTTCCCTGGGCTCGGCCTGTTTAGCATAGGCAGATTCAAAACAAAAAATCTCACAAGTAACACAAAGAAATCCCTCATGAAGGTACACATACAGGAATAGCAAAACCACTGGAACTGAAATTACTATTGATTAACAATTCACTGTATTATTCTCCATGGATGAGCAGCGGGGCAAAAAAAAAAAAAACTCTTTTGTACCTTTTGATTTTTATCTCTGCAGTTGGGCTTGTGCTCTAATGACTGGAAGAGACAGCAGGCTAAGCTGAGAGAGAAACAGTGAACTCTCCTATTGATTCAGCTTGAGATCTGATGAGCAAACAGTAAAGGCTAATTATTGTTTGTCATCCGCCAGATGCCTGCATGACAATGCGTGGTTATATAGAATTACAGGGTTTTGGGGGGGGGGGGGGAATTGTTAACACCCTCATGTTTATATAATCTACAGTACTTCCCTTGCAGGCACAATTAATTTATCAATACATTTGTTTGCCAACTTGTTTGCAGTTGGATGCTGAAATGGTAACATTTTCTTATTATTATTTTGAATTGACTAAAAGTTTGGGTAATGCATCATCAACAGACAACCATACCAATTTAACAGTTTCCAATTGCAATGAGTTGCATAAGTTGTTTCTTTCTAGTGTGTTTAGGGCTAGCAGCTGTAGTCTCTGACAATACTGAAAACAGCTATGGTGCAGCAATGATTGTCTGATACCTTGTCTGGTATTTCAGTTGTTCATATATTTAACAGCGCTATACTATATGTTTTTTACGTTTTTACATGCAATAAAGAAGAATGCATGCACACACAAACATACATGTTATAGTGAGCACCAATTCAAAGACACACATGCACCCACACACAGACAGCTGGTAGCTTAAACCTATGTGGATGATGACAGCACACAGGCTCACACTGCTTTCTTTCTCCCTGATTCTCTCACAAAGACACACACACACACTCACACACACACTCAGGCTGCTGTCGTTTAATCAGTACAAATGCGCAGCTCACTGTTGAGCAGCGGCACATCCCCTTCGTCTGTGCCAGAGCAAACCGGGGCCCTAATGAGATTAGATGGCGCAGGCCTCTGAAGACGGCTTAAGTTTCATATTTATTTATCAATCATGCATGAGGTCGCAGAGATAACACCAAGGTCGGCCCAGCTGCCTGGCAAAGGAACTCCCATTAATACTGCTCCGACTGCCCTGCCTTTCACGCTCACTCTCTTCCCAAACCCAATTTATCACCCACGCGTGTGGACTCCTGGCTCTGTCTCTGTGTCTGCCTCTCCATCTGACAGTGGGATGACCGGAGCCCCCATTTGCAGTCCATGGGTGCGGCCGACTAATGATGCCTCCGGGCCACCGTAGGGCATTTTTCAAAATGCATTCCTGCAGCAAACATTTGAGGGCTGATATGGTCTAATATGTACAGACAGTTCTAGGAAAAATAATCAACTTGAAAAGTCAGACATGTTTGTATTTACTTAACAAAAATGTATGTTTGCAATCAACAGGTTTAATTAATTTAGGTTAAATTAAAACTTTAAAGTAATTTTTGTTTTATTTTGCAATTTTGATACAGATTAAAAACTGAATATACTGAGTGTTTTTATGCAGTGATTATAAGACTATGCAAGGAATTAGACTATTGAGACAAATGAGACTATTATAATAGTGATTAAATACACCTTTTTAATGCAGGCAGTCTGGTAAAAAAAAAAAAAAACCCTTCACAAATCATTCAACCTCTGCTTGAATAAAATTCACACTGAGATTTAGCCTTTATGGAATTTCATATGCTGTAGTCAGGTTTAGGGTTACAAAGGGTTGCTTAGCAATGATAAAGGCCTGTGTCTGCTCAGCTTTCAAATGAAATTACCTAATTTGGTCGCATTTGCTCACTTTATTCTTGAGGGTAAAAGAAAAAACTCTGTCAGCAGTAAACTGCAAAACCCCAGGCTAAGTTGCTGCATCTCCTCACATGAGTAACACAATGTAAATGCTGACTGACACTGCAGCAGAAAGAAAGTGACAAACAGCTCCTCCTCTTCAGAAAGAATTTTAAGATTATATTGATTTGAACAGTTCTGGGAATAAAATAATTCAAAGGATAAAATTGTAATAGAACAAATTAAACTGTCAACAAGCTATTTCAAGCTAAGCTCCGCATGCTCTGACCTCAAGGGACCCATGTTGCTGCAGCACAGGCAAAATACTATTAGGCAAGAAATTACTAATATGTTTATAAGCTTAAGTTTAAAAAGACATGTAAATACAGTATTTGACATTGCAGGGGAAAGTCTTGATGTTCGGTTTGGATGTACCTTGGAACGACTACTTTTCAATCTTGAAACAAATGAAGTTCATCTGTGAGGTCCCACCTCATACATATTTGATGATTTCCTGAAAGCTGGCATAATGTAGCTTTAAAAAAAAGGGAGTACAGCAAGGGCATCCCAATGATGGAAGGTACACTGAGCAGGATGGAAGGACAGTTGGCCTGGGCCATGGCCTGACATCTTATAACCTCTTTTGACAAGCACAATCTCTCCTGCACACCCTGACAGACACCGGAGTGCCACAAACAGCCTAGTAATTGATGCACTCATATGAATTATGCAATTATATTTAGATAGCTATCAGGGGGGGCTGGTATAGGGTGGCCTGGGAAACGAATTAAGCAGATGAATCATATAAGGAGGTTTTAAGTTGGAGATTTACATCTTGCGGGCGTGACACCCGATGGCTTGGCTCACTAGCCCGGGGGGACTGGGAGACAGCAACATGCAAGCACATCAAATTAGAATGCCCAGTCATGCAAACCTTTAGATACGCTCACGGCATCACTCTCAGAATTTTAAAACAGCCTTGTGGTCATATACACCCAGACCTAAATACACACAGAACCACACATACACACACACACACATACGCAGACATACACACTCAGACACACTAAGTGATGTTTTTGTGTCAGTGTGGGTATTTCTGGTTTTGAAGGAATGCAGTTAGTGTTCGAATTGCTCTGAGTCTCCCAGTTGGTGGTTCGGGGGTGGGTGTAGATGGGGTATCCGGTGGTGGGTTATGCATGAGATATACATCTAATGCATCAAGCGCTAAAGACATTATAATGTTTCTGAATGCTATAAATCAGTTAGGCTCTGAACTTTAAAACTACATTTCACAGCGTACACCGAAATGACAAAGATTAGATGCTAGACCGAAATGAAAAATGTTGAGATACCAATAGTCTATCTGTGAGCTTAATGAAGGAAAATCAGTCATCTACTGTTCATTTGGATATCACCCTTTATATGGGGAAACTTGCCCTTTTGCAGGCTGCTTGCTGATACCCCTTTGCAGGGGGCATCAGGACATCAGAGGGGAGATTCCAAATGACAATGCCTACAAGATAAAAGCAAGCGGTTAAATTACAATTAAATTAACGTACACCACATATTAACTGTAGGGCATTTCCAAAATGCATCTTTGACTTCTAGTTACAGTACTCATTTGAGAGCTGACACAGCGATTCTAGGAAAAATAATCTATAGGCATAGACACATTCTGTTACAATGTTTGCAAAGTGCGCAGCTGTTAACATTCCTGTTAACTGTGACTATCTTCTGTTAGATGAAGTAGGCTAGCAATAGAACATGATGTGTGAAACATGTCTGACAGTTTTCAAATGTGATTTATAATTAAATTTATAATTTAATCATGCTGTTTCATGTTTAGGCCTTTCAAACCTGCTGTTTTCCAAGACACAACTGCCATAGGTGCAAAAATGTAAGAATGTTTCAGAAGACTTTCTCTTAAATACTACTGTCTTTCAGGAGCTCAGGGCTTTTGTCCGCTATTCTTTTGCTCTTTTCGAGGTGCTATCTAGGATTTCACAGGGCAGTGCTTTGCATTACTTTGCCAAGCTTCCTGTCAGGGGATTTCACATCCACTCAGGCTCCGCGCCCTTCTGCCCTGCCAGTCATGCCCGCTCACAATGGCAGCACTGATGCTATCGCCTTACAAACAGCCCAGGTGGTGGGAGAGGGGTGGTTAAGGTAAGAATTTACTCAAAGATTCAAGCTAAAGGTTAGCAATTCACCCATAAGTTTTTTCTGACTTATTGAGGAGCATAAGGTTTTGGAGTCTTTTGGGCTAGGAGAACAGCTGTCAGTCCTATACCTTTTCACTTTAGCCAACACTCACTTCCACTAGCCTTCCACATTTTCTCTGCAGCTCTGTCTCTTTACTTTCTCTCTCGTTTCTTCTCTTCTCTTCCTTCTCTCTCTTACTCACACATTTGACACACATGAACTCATGTACACACACACAGGTGCCATGCGTAATTTAAAGTGTCTATTACTGTCATAGGATTACATGAGAGGATCCTATACAAACATTTCATTGTGTGCTTGTCTGGCTTAAAGTAGTCTGTCATTTGCCCCCGACAGATTTCGTGCCACCCGAAACTGTCTGTCACCTTTCGTCAAATGACAAATATTTGGTTGATGTGCCGTGGTATATCGTGGTGACACCAATGCAGTGGAGTGGCTGCATTTGTTAAAATGTATCAGGCCATATCCTCAAAACAGTGGGGTGAAAAAAACAGGTCATAGAGACTGTTTTTCCAGTCCATCTGTCTGTATGGATAACAAATAGGTTGTTAGTGATACATTTTTAGACCATTTTCAAATAAGACTATCGGCTACATGCCAGTCTAGGAGTTCTGACACCATAACTAAAGGAGAGAGATGACAAACCTCTCCTAAACCTCTCTCTCAGCAGACTCAAAATTATACACTTTAAAGTATTTAGAAAGAAAATCAGGCAACATAAAAAAAGGTAGAAAAAGATGACATAATGGCTCAAACTAAATAATAAAAAATACAACGAATAAAAGAAGACTAGGCCCAAACAAAGCCAGATGCCAAGGCCATGCCAGCCTCTCATACTGGCCACAGGCTCTGACAGTAGTTGTAACTGGGCAGAGTGTTGTCAGCGGGGAAGTGTGAAGGCCCAAGCCAAGGGAATAGCTCTCCTTTTAACAAGAACAAAAATTGCCAGTTAGCCCCCATTACCACCAGGACCTCCTTCAATCACACACAGACACAAAGACAAAAACACAACAACGCAAAAGTCCAAAATACACTCCAGGACATTGCACCATCAGAAACTGGCATGCTGCAGGCTTTGTCATATTTCAGCCCAGTACTTCTTCCCTAGGAGTTTGAAAAAGAAAGGGAAAAAAAACACCAGCTCCTAAATTGCAAATTTGAATGTGTCACTTGGCTCTCTGCTTTGTCCAACATTAGCCAAGCAGATACTGGACATCTTTATAAAAAGAGCTTATCTCATCAAGAACAAAATGATAATGTATGAAATACTAATTACAGTATTATGAAGATGGCTGAGCCCTCTGAATGACATTTCATCTTGCAGCTGAATACTAATATGCTCCTTTCATTTTTACAGGCACAGTCTGTGCATGGGGAAAGAGGGGAAGTCATTTTGTCAGAGGTAATATAAGCAGTATATTCAGCTTTTTTAATTTACTGTTCTGGCCTGCACCTTGGCTTAAGCATGGGGAATGGCTTATGAATGGATATATGAGCATGACTAATCATCTTATTTGCATGGGGAATGGCATGAGCATATTGTAAGTCTTCAGACAGAGGGGCTTGCTGGACTCTTTAGGTGTCTATGCATGTGACTGAGTGATTGAGGGACTGAGTGAGGGTCTCTCCAGGTCAAGATGAACCATGCCGAGTTAATTCGGTCTATACTGCGACAATGCCAACCGCATGCAAGGAGAATGAAACATAACCAGTGTGTGTGGAATAAAACATAGCGAATATGTGATACATACAGTGCAGCTAGGGACTTGCAGAGCACATGATGCATACAGGACACATGCACACAGCATGTGACAATATAGGAATGAATACAGCCAAACCAGACATGTGGAGAACGCTGAATGGAAAACAGTTTTCTTTCCATTTCAAAAGCATGCAATACACAAGATCTATAATACACCACACATTGGCATAATTCACTAAAAGAACAGTCCAGTTGAATTGTTTAAATCTAGTGTTGGGCAAACTATAAATAAAATGTAGTTAACCAAGCCACCAGTTACTCAACGTCAAGTGAAGCTTTGCTACACTAAAGCTATCTGAAGACAAAATAAATCATGCTAAGTTACATAAAAATAGCAGACATACAGTATTTTAAATGTGTATCTACTTTTTAATTATGCTTTTGGAAAGCTAAACTAAGAAAAAGCTATCAGATTCAGAAAAAAAGCTGAGCTACATCCATGCTATTCAGAAATATAGTTTAACAATAAGCTTTGCTGTAGTGAAAATAAGCCCAAGATTGCCTAAATCCAAAATGGCGGTGAAAGGAAATTGAACTGATCTTACTTCTGCATAGTAACTAGTCAGACTCACCAAACCTCCACATGTCCACTGTGATAACTATCTTCAATCACAAAACTGACTAGTGCAGACAGGGAAAAGAACAAGTCAACGTGATCATCAATTTTAAATAATGGTTATCATCTTCACACAAAAATGTATAAATACATATGCCTAAATGCATAAACGTGAACAAACAAATGTACATAGATAAAAACATACAGTACATAAATATAGAACTAAAAGCTTTTACTATGCCTTTACAAATATACTGGCAACAGAATAGAATAATTTCAGATCATACAAAGTTTGTAAGTGATAAATCAGTAAGTGATTTATGAGACATACGGAACATGTTCTCAAATAATCACAGATGGTGGGCTAGAGGTTTAATTAGGATTAGAGTATAAATGTGAGGCAGGTTGACTGACTGCACACACATGTGTGTGTGTGTGTGTGTGTGTGTTTAAAGAGCCCATAGAATGCAAAACCACATTTATCTTGTTATTGTTGAATTTAGGTAGCTTAAGGTATCCAACGGACCATACCGAAACTCCCAACACCATCCTTCGCCTCCTTCTATATAATAATAATAATAATAATAATAATGGATTTTATTTTTAATGCACTTTTCATTGAATTGAATCTCAGGGTGCTACAATAAAACACTAATATATGCAAATGCAAATTTCATACTGGAATATGCCGGGCTGAAAAAAACAATCTGAAACTAGTGCTCTGTCTATGTAGACAGCGCAAAGCTACACCTCCTCCATTACATTGTCCAATCCGAAGAGCTCTGCTCTAGAATCTTTGGTCCAATCAAAAATTGTTTGGAACAGTCTCTTGTCCAGCCCCCTGTTGCTTCGACGGTAGGCTACAAACGAACTGTAGTCTATGTAATAGCTAGCTAACATTGAGAATGGCTAACGGCTCTAAGAAAAATAAGTGCATGTTGAATTTCTGTTTGAAATAAGTGCATGTTGAATTTCTGTTTAACTGGAGAACATACGAAAAAAATGCGCATGCACGTGTGACGTTCCAGGATGTACTGGGGTTGTCCGGAATTTGCACTACCTTCCTCAAGAACCTCGCATTCAACGGGAGTAGTTGATGTTTATCTACAACCACGTTTCACTAAACTTCAATCCGAGATTGGTAGTTTGCTCTGGTTGCTACGTTAATTTCCCGGTAAAGATGCATATCGCTGTCTATCATAGCATATCATAACCTCAAACATTAGAGCTGAAACTAAAATGTAGCCTATGCCTACATAATATTAAATGGTAAATGGTTCTGCATTATGTTGTCATAAAAGCTGTCAATCCTATAATATCATAATGTAGAAACACATTAGCCTATAGGCTACTGAAAGCTGGCCGTGGAAAACTTTGTTCGTGTTTATATACAACTTTATTTGTTTTCTTCAAGAAAATGAAGAGAGACAGACAAAACGTGGCAAGCGGTACCAATGTTGGCCTCTCGCAGGCAAAAGAGGAGGATGGGGGTCGCAACAAATAGGCTAACTGAAAAGGCCCCAGTCCAGGGCCAGCTCCAATAATGGAAAGACGTACCCCAAACACCGGGGTTTTACCCCTTAAAGGTGCTCTAAGCGATGTGACACGTTTTTAGGACTAAAACATTTGTTGTTATGTACAGCAAACATCTCCTCACAAGCTGCTAGCTCCCTGTCCCCTGAACACACTGTAAAAAAACGCGGTCACTGTAGACAGCCCAGGCTCCACAAACGGCTAAAAAACACAGTGGGCAAACCTAGCATAACAAACAAAACGAAACATAACAAACATTGTTCCAGCCAATAAACGACAAGAAGGATTTGGAGGAGGGGTTGGGTGGGGGTTGCACGTTCATGAGTCTTTCAGGAAGCATGGGAGGGAGGGGGAGGAGGGAGCTATTCTCCGTTTTGTTTGACAATACTTTGAACGTCAACAAGAAGTGACATCAAACACCATCGCTTAGAGCGCCTTTAATGGAAATGTGCCATAAATAGTACTATGATGTCGGATATCGGGTATTTTAAATGGGAAAAATTCATATTTAACACGTTAGTTATTGCACTCTAAAATAGTCCGACTCGTTCATGTAAAATGCCAACTCTGTTTAACTTCCCAATGCCGTGTCTGAATGTGTGAAGCAACCCTAGTTTTAATTACATATAGTACATAACGTTAGTTACCGGGAATTCTAATAAAACCAGTCTGACACATTCATTTCCAAACGCTGTGGATCTGGCTGTTGTATGGTTGAATTCCTGACAAGTCCATTGCATGTTTATTTAGCTCAGCTTCAGCAAAAAACCAGCCAATTGGTCTCACAATGAACTAGCCAATCAGCGCCAATCACCGCCTCCATTTTTAATGAGCATGCATTTCTGAGCATGGAAAAGACGGCCTAGAAATACTCCTGGGTCTTTTTCAGCTGCACAAATTTGCATACGCTATTATTGAGGCTCAAAGAACATTTTATGATGGTCAAAAATTGTGTTCTATGGGCTCTTTAAAGGGTGGGGAGATGGCTGTTGATGTAGTTCCCCACTTTTGCAGTTAGCAACAGCCTCAGACTTCCAGTGTGACAGATGCAGCTGGTTCATTACCTTTCAGTGAGTCCAGCGGGGCTCACTTCAGTTAGCAGGAGGGCTTTTAATCTTCTTCAGGTGACACAGCAGTGTGTGACCTGCCGGGACACGACAGCGACTAGGAGAGAAAAAACTCACACTAATTCCCACCAGCATCCCATGATGCAGTAGAACAGCAAATTAACCAAGAAGGTGATGGAGGAGTTTTAGAGGACAGACGACCGCTGCCCCACCTCCACCTGATCCCCCTATCCACAACATACTGTATCTGAGGACACCTGCATGGTGTAACAATATGGGATTTGTGTAGCATCATCAATTACAGTTAATCTTTTTTGATTCCTGATCTCTCCAATGCCACCTGATTAATTGGTTTGACCAACCAGTTACATTTTACACAGTAATAGAAATCGTTGTTTTTGTTCTTTGAACCTTGTTTAGCGCAGAACAAACACATTGTGGTTGATAATGTACCGTATGCGGCTGTAGAACCATCTGTAAAATTCCTACACCTCAGACAATTCTATAATGAAGTTGGCATGATGACAATAGTGCCTTGCCAACTTCAAAGAAAATGATGTGGGAATGTGCTGTTATCAGGATTTGAGGGCGTACAATCACTAAACTGGTAGGGAGTGATTACCTTTTAGAGGTTTGGAAACACATTATATCTCTTTTAATTGCATTTGCTCTGCTGATCTTGCTGGTTTTCTACTGCTTTTAAGCTATTTATCACAGTCTGGTCAAGTTCCATAACAAAGAGTTCTCTCACTTCCCATGAGTAAGATCTTGGTTTAATTTTAGTTGTATTGTAACAAGTAATGTAATAGTTACCAAGCTTACAAAGATAAGAAGGAAACCCTAAATATTGCCACATAGCTATCAAAGCAAAATTTGCGCTTTGTCATTTATCGTTCACTTGAATGTGGCTGAATGTTTTAAATATTATTTACCCAATAAGCCTTTAGTTGTTGGTAATTACAGTAACTATGTACAGTAAGTACATACAGGGCTAAGGGCAGTGCTAAAGTGGAACCCATTTTCTGGCCTGTAGCTTTATGCCTTTATGAATAATAAAAAATAAAAATAAATATAATATAAAAATAAAAATTAATTGACTAGTTCTTAGCACATTCATGGTTGATATTACTTCACTTGTGCTCTTTGACCCATCCTAGCCTACATTGTTCTCTTTAGGTCTGTTTGTTTTATGTAAGAAACAAAATAAAACAGTATGATGTATTATCAAGTTTAATTGTTTGGGGATATTAAATAGATGTTATAAAATATGTCCATCAATGTAGGCTATTTAGTGCAAAATGAACGTGCAATTACATTTTATTCCCTTCTAAATTAATTGTACCTATATTCAAAGGTTGTTGTCCTTATGGGCAATGGTATGCAGTACCACACGAAAGGCTGTGTGGCAGCCTTTGCATGTGTAGATGTAATATATATTCAAAGTTTTTCACAGCAATGAGTGACTGGCATGATCAGATCACACAGAATCACATGATATGCAGATGGTATCTGTGATCTTTGTGAGCAATATAATTAATGTGAATATATGCATTTCTGAATCAGGCAAGCAATACCACCATGGGCTGAACCAACTCACTGGGAGGGGATAACTCCCTCAGATGGGAGAAGATATCTGATCTGCTTTGATGCTGAAGCTTCTCATATTCACATGTAGGAATTTATAAAATAATTGTCAAAATTATACCTCTTAGACTAGGTCTGTCAATTCTTGTGCAGTTATTTACAAAACCCATTTAAATTATAGGCCTATTTTTGCCATGGTTGTGCCTCATCTAAGTGTCTGGTACGCAGACTTCACAATCTTTTCATATGTCTCACTTTAATCAAAACCGCCATTAAAACAATTGTTTCTCCTCACTTCTTGAGTGTTGCTGCTCTTATTTTTAATCATATCAAGAAAGAATGTTTTGAACATTTTCATTAAATTTTGTAGAAAGCAAGAACACTTGCTTTCTACAGAAAACAATGAGGCCCTAGTCTTGTTTGTTGAAATTCCCATTGTCTTCTTTTGTCACCCTTTAAAACCTGCTCATAGGTAACAGCCCACCATTTTCACATAATGAAGTACCACAAAGACTGTATTTACCCTGATTTATTTTCTACATTGTACAGTGTTTTTGCAAAGTGCATTGAACTGCCTCTGTGCATGGAATGCAAATTATGCTATACAAATGATCTTTGCTTTGCCTTACAGTGCTTTAACCTCATTTTCTGTCTATGTACCAAGATATTCATTTAGTTTGCATTAAGAATGGAATGAGAAATATACAGAGATTAATACACAGATACTCAGATTTTAGAAATATGAATTCATTTATGCTACTTTCAGATAAACACAGGAAAGAAATGGAATTATGGAAGTAAACACTGTTTCACATTTTATAAAGTGTTGAATTGCAGACAAAATATAAATACATATCAAACACATCCTCAAGGATATTTCAGCATGCAGAATTATTTGAATTCTGAGAATTATTAGAAAACAGTGACTTTTTAAAGGCACATAAACTGTCTGTGAAGATTCTCATTCATCCAGGTTGTGTTCTGTGAACTGAACTTCTTTTTGAGCGTAAAAATGTTTCACTTTCAATCCAGAAAGCACCATAAACTATTTTTTTGTCAGTTAGAGACATGCTGTCTGTATCAGGGTCCGTCTGAGCTTCATCTAGGTTGAAGTATTGTAACCGTAGGACTTCAGGAAAACTTTTCTGTCCTATTTTTTAAAAGCAGTGGGAATGAGCACAGCATTACACAAGATGACGCAGGGTCAGGTCTAAGAGACTTCACTGTGAGATCTTGCGATATCTAGCAGCGCTTGAAGTTTTAAAGGCACAAAACCTTTAATCTGCCTGTCATTCTCTGCCAAGGATTTCAAATCTTTAAACAGAAATTACTCCCTCATTAAACTTTTACCAGCAGTCAGAACAAACCTCTGTATGTTCCTCTGGCTCAGTCAGTGTTGAAAACAGTTTCCTCCAGAGGAATCAATACTCTGCAATTGTATTGACCTCTACACAGACTTGGACATTAAAGACCCACCATGCAACACTTTTTATTTAATTAATCAGTTTCATACTGTTTAGGATGCTAAAATGAGTCATGACACGGCGAACAAACGCACCACCACCGTGGCCTATAGCGGTAGATACAGCACTTGCAATGTTCAGCAGCGCGGACCGCCTCCAATAGAATGCAGTGCAATACAGTGCAATACAGCGGTCTTTAGAGGGAGCTTGTGAAAGAAAAAAACAGAACGTTTCTTAGCCCATCTTTAAAGCAAAGGAACATTATAGTCTTTTTTAATCTGGCTGCACAAAAGTGACTTAAATCTCAGCTGTTCGGAGCATGTGACAGAGGATCTACAGTACACAGAGACACACAGAATCACACACACACACACACACACACACACACACACACACACACACACAGATACATGCACTGTCCAGTGCATCAAGTTTTTTTTTCTGTTGTGGTAGATCATATATCCCACTCAAGTCCTCCTCCATGCTTGTTTGTTCTAAGAATCACTGATGTTGCCAAGCCCACTTACTACTGAGCTTTCTGCACCCTGGACCCTATTGAAATGTTGATTGGGACTGGGTGTATGGGACATTGAAAGCTGTGTTTCAAAACCAAAAATGAATCATAAAACACTTTAATTGTCAAGGCAAAGGTAGCTGTAGAACAATACATGATTGTTACCAGTGCCCAGAAAGAGAAAACAATGTTAGATCATTATTGAAAGCATTTTTGTGTTATTCTGGTTCGTAATTTTGTCTATGGGGATAAAAAAAAAACTGATAAAAAAATCTGATAATCAGAAAATTTGGGCCTCATGGGTGTAGTTTGTGTTGTTTGTGCTAACACAGCTGTCTTTACACCTTATTCATGTGGAGCATCAGGGCTTGCTAAAATGAAAGCATAACAGGAAGCGTGGGTCCATCATGGCTGCACAGCGTAGGTAAGACAGAGGGATCCTGTTTCAGGAGACACTGAAAGCCGATGCACCTCTGAATAGCAGCGGTAGACTACCGCCGGTAGTCATCTGCTCCTGCTGCTGAGGGCCATGAGTCATTCAGCCATCTTGTCTCTTCTGTTCATCATTCATGGCCCTGAACACACAGATTGCATCAGGACAAATGGTATTTTTTTTAGAAAACAAATGGCTTGATCGATCCATTGTGTCAGTGGGTATTGGATTTGCTTATTGTTATTATTGTTGTTGTTGTTGTCATTATTATTAATATTGTTATTATTACTATAGATTTTGCAAGTTATTTGTAAATGGTATTTAGAGAATAGGTATATTTATTATAAATATTTAAAAAAGACATGAATGTTATCTAGTATGAATAAGGGATTTTTTTCCCAATTCATGGTTGAAGTATTATCTCTATTTTATGTCTCATGGGACTTTTATTTATTAACATTTATTAAAATAAGAATTGATTTACATAAACATAAATATATAAACAATGAGATTTTTCCCCCTTTCTCTTCTCCTTTAAGACTGACAGCTTGAAATCCTGTTTGCTAGACTGAGGTTTGCTACTATTGACATCCTAATCCATCTGATTAGCGCAGATAGCATAAATCAGAAGGGCTTGACTGACAGGCCCATTGTGTTTTTGCCATCAGATATGAGAGGAAATCACAAATTATGAACAATGACCCTGTCTTAAATCTGACATTCAACTCCAGGCAATTCTATCATCCGCAGTGCTTGACTGATAGCATGAAGGATTTACATTATCACCCATTTTGTCAGATGAGCTCACACTGTCAATATTTTAACTCCTCCTGTTGCTCTGAGATGGGTGGTATTCAGTCATTCAAAGGACGAAGCTGTGTTGATGAAAAAGCTACCGATATAGAAATGTGTTTATTCCGAAATGAACAGCTAATGCATAGTCTCTTGTGCAGAATGTTATGGCATAGCAATTCAGCCAGCATCCCACTTCTCAATGAGAGTGTGGCAGGTGGATAGGCTGGTTCGAATGCTTTCTTTTTCCCTAAGTTATTCATATTAATTGCTCACAAAACGATGTAGACAGTGCAGCACTCAGCGTATGGGAAATATGTTTTGTCCCACCATGAAAGCCAGAGCCCTGACACTGCTCAAAGGGAAGTAGCATAGAGGATAATACGATTTCTGAGCTATTCATGCCTGTGAAAGTGCCGTCGTCTTGCCCAGTGTGAAGGAGACAACAGGCATTGGAAAACAGAGCACGTTGCTTGCAATATTGGCTCCATATTCCTTTTAACTGGGCATGGCTGTGTGTGTGTGTGTGTGTGTGTGTGTTTGCGCGCATATGTAAATGTACAAGCTCAAGAGTGTGTGTCTTCTGTTCACCGCACATACATGAAACTAAGAGTGGGCAATTGTGGTGCAAAGAGTATGAAAGTAGTTCCCTTTTCATTCTTGGAGGTAGTGAGGCACCACTTTACAATATGAATGAATGACTTACAGTAGACGTACAGTAGGTATGTTTCATGGCCATGACTGTGGGTCATCTATTTCTGTACATTGCACCACTGTAATACAGGTGATATAATAGACTTGTATAAGGTAATTAGCGCAGTGTTTATGACAGACTAATATGTCTGTGGATTCCCACTTCGGCCTTGGACTCTAGTTAAAAAATAGAACTCTACCCAGAGCTACATTGCACGCATGCGGCCCATAAGGAACTATTAGCTTGTCTATCTATAAAGCCATTTCCCTTTCAAATTGGGACACTAAATACTCGCAATCAGGCCCTTTTCCTGATGTCGTCATTATTGTCCGTGAAATCAAAACCTGCGTGGTTCTGGAACGTCAACATCATTTTAAAGGATGTATCCGTTTTTTTTGTTTTTTTTTTCCTGGAATGTTTGCTTTTTTTCCCACAAGAGAACATGGCCCCGGGTTCCATTTTCACCCTTCACTGTGAAAGCATTCCAAACACTTGCAATCTGACTCCCAGAGGTCTGGAACCAAGGGGAGAAAGAAAACAAACAACATTTTAACGTATACATGTCACATATTGGCAGGTTTACAAGCCGTAGGTGGTCTCAAGGACTTAGAGAGGAACTTGACCCTCATAAAGACCTAGACGAGCGTAGACAAAATAGGAGATTGTTTCAGCCATGCTCTTTATGTGCGGGTCTAGTGGGCAAATGAAACGAAAACAACGCAGTTTGGTGTCCAATTGATGCACCAACTTCTGATGTACCAATGGCATTTAATTTGAACCAGTGACTGTCAGACCAGCATTCCCCCTTTGTCTTCTAATCAAAAGCACAATCTGTAAGAACCAAGAGGCACTTTTACACATTTATAACGACAGAAAACATGCCCACAGGTTAACAATGCGCTGATATCAAAGATAAACAGCTGTGCTCCTTCTCTTTCGAATGTTGTTTGTGCTTAGACCCAGAGCATCCATCTGAGAGAAAAAGAGCTCCCTGAAGCCCAGAGCATGTCCTCCACTGACCCTGAAACAAAAGCAGCTCTGCTGGCGGCCAGCCTAATTAACCAAAATAAGTTCTCATGCTTTTCTTTTACACTTAAAGGAAAAGGTTTAATGTCTACCACCCTAAGTCGTGTTTGCCAGGAGAGACAAGGTGTGAGACAGTGCATTGCATCTTGAGAATGACCATGAGTGTATTTGTCTATGTGATAAAAGTGAGTGTGGCAGTGTGTGTGTGTGTGTGTGTGTGTGTGTGTGTGTGTTAACATCTGCTGCAAAAAATATGAACCATCACTGTGTCCTTTATAATGTGGTATTTGTAGACTTGTCTGTGTTTGTGTGGTTGTGTTTTAACATCTGGCAGAAAGAACAAAAGTCTCTTTGATCATATCAAAATAAAGCTGTCAGTTTTCTGTGCATTATCTTGGAAAAGATTTGAAAGCACTGTACCACAGTCCAATATTATATAGGTCACACACTGAAATGCAGGCTTCCCTAAACGATCTGTGCATTGATACATGTGCATATGCATGTGATATTATGAATAAGATGTAAGGCTGAGAGCAACCATTGCAGATAAAAGTTACAGAGATGTGTAGTGCTCTGACCTGTTCCTATAATTTTTGGATGTGTGTGTGTGTGTGTGTGTGTTTCTGTGTGTGTGTGTGTATGTGTGTGTTTCTGTGTGTGTGTGTGTGTGTGTGTGTGTGTGTGTGTGTGTGTGTGTTGCCTCCCCAGTTTTCCCCGGCACAGACCTTTATTATCCCAGCTGTTGAAGTGGACAGCTCTGGGCTGGCTGTCTTTTCTGCCCTGTTTTCTCAGCTGCCTCCCCAACACTCCACCCCCACCAACAGATGATGGGCCACAGGACACTCCGTCTGGCCAAGTAAGCCTCATCCATTCAGCACACAAACATCCGCACACACACACGGACACAGACACACACACACTGACCATGTATTTAAAGGCACCTTGTGAAGATAAAAAGAGGATGAGAGAAAACAGATTTTCCCTCACTATAGAGACCTGCGCGAGGCACAAGCTTTATTTACCTTTACAAGAAAAAAGCCTCAGGGCTCAATGCCTCAACACCTCTGCTATGCCATGGCAGTCACAACGATGCTTTAGGGCTCTGTAAGTTTTTGACTGGTTGTCATCAAGGCCCGTCACTGGCTGTTCTTGTGACCGGGGAGATGTGGGACGGCTGAGAGTGGTGAGACGTCTGCTCTCGCCAGCGGGATGTTTGACCTTTGACCGCAGCACTGCTCCAGCGTTCTTTTTACAGTTCTCTACAATTCTGTGTTTTCCCTGTGCTCCCCACCCCCTCCCTCTCTGCTTGTCTGTTTGTTCTTCCGCTTTTTCTATTAGTCTCTCAGCATCTGTTTTTGGTCTCTTCTTTTATCTCCTTTCACTTTATTTTTTTTCTTTTCATCCCATTTTACCATACCGTAGACACCCCCACCCCCTCCCTCTGTGCACCACAGAATTCTGTTATTTGTTTTTCAGTTGTTGTTTCTGTTTTTCCACCCCAAAAAAGCTCTGGTGTGTGCTGTTGCCTTCTCTCCGCTGTGAACTGAATTAATCACGATAACCACTCTTGATTTGGCACAGCAGGGCTACGGCTCTCGCTGGCACATATATCCTGCTCTCTTCCCATTCTTTTCGACCCAAACTGCAAGCTGTAGTTTGGTATTCATGACGCTGGGTGAATAAGCAGTAATGAGGAGTCAACCAACCTTTGGTCAGTTTTATAGTATAACAGCTGTGTTATAAACTCAATCTAAAGAGTAGGCCTGAGGAATCACATCACATATATACAGTACAGTATTGATCTCAAATGCTTTCTTTACACCTGATGTTGTAAATAATGAACTTTATTGTCATCTTTCCATATACAGAAAAACGAGACAGAATCCACAGGTTATAAACTATGAGTTAAAAATAAGTTAAATTAAATTATGAAAATAAATTAAGTTAATTTATTAATTAAATTATAAGTTAAAAATGATCAAATAGCTAAGTAGAGTAGCGGCAGAGCCTATTTAAAATGTGAAAAATAAGGAAAACTGTGTAGGTCAGGTGGGTTAGGAGAGGGTTGAGGTAGATTGGAGGACCCTGGGAGGCATGTGCATGAGCCTGTGCTGTACCCTTTACCATATGCAATCCAGTTAATTCAGTAAATTAGCTTTCAATGACAAATAAAGATCATGCACACAATTTGTTCCTGCAGCACCTAATGCCTATGTCTACCATACTGTAAGAAAATGAATATTTGCTAAATTATTATTATTATAATTGTTTTTTTTATACATATATATATATATATATATAAATATATATATATTTTTTTTTTTTTTTTTCACATAGTGTCTGATTTTAAATACTGAAAATGTGCTCAGAGAACAGTATGTACTGTGAACAGTTGATCCATTAGTGCAGATCAGTGCCACTGTGGTGCAGCGCTAAATTAGCTAAATGACTTGCCCAGTTAATCAAATTAGCAGCAATTTATGCATGTTGGTATGGATGCATTTCAGACTAATTATAGCACCATGATGGATTGAATTATCTATACTGTAGTTGCACTTTTTTAAATACTGATAAATAGCAGATAAATACCAGGACAAGTTCATGTTTTATGATTTACCTGAAAAGAATGACCAATATTACAGGCTCTGTGGCAGTCATCAGTGCTTTAAATATGTAGTATAATAACTGTCTCCTTATGATCATATTTTAAAAAAAAATAGCCCTTTATAGCTTGCCACGTGTCCAGTGATTGTTACAGTCATCTAGCCACCAATGTCCTTTTTGCCCGGCTTATATTCGACTGCATTTCAAGCAGCTGGTTTGTTCATTATGACAGACGCACACTTGTAGCCAGAGGGCACCTTCAATTGTACCCAGCGGCTCCTTTGCACCAGGAAGTTAGTCGGCTCCACTGTTCCAGTGGATGAATAGGCTGTGGCAAAGCAAAGGGATAAAAACCTTGCTTAGAGCATCGTAACTGTGCAGTGCAGGGATACTGTCTGACTCTTAGAGGCCTACAGGCATGTATTGGCTTAGGGTGAGGTAGGGTAAGTTCAGTCAAAAAGAAAGTGAGAGAGAAAGAGATAGAGAGAGCAGAGGTTTCTCTGCATTTCTGGATCAACAAAAGCAGATAATTCCTACAGTGCTGTGTATAGTATTGGTGGGGAAAGGGATGGGGTGGCGTCGCGTCGGTATGGGGGTGGTGCCGACTGCATCCACGGTTCACTGATTCTCAGCTACATCACCCTCCTGAAGACACATTACTGACTCTACTGCAGGTGCACAGATGACGTATGCACATTCACAGAAATCATAATAGAATCTGAATTAGAATTAGAATTAGAATCTAAATCTTAATTAAATAGGCATTTTAAGCCCACTGCAGTATATTTCGATATGATGAGTAAGACAATGGACAGAGACTGTGTGATGCAGCAAGCATCGCTTCAGAGGTTAGATCTGACATGATCATGCACAGTTACAGAAAATCACCAGGGCCCATGGAAGTGACAGTAATTGGCTGTGCAGGGGACTCATATATGGCGATGTGGCAATAAGCGTGGCACAGTGTCCTCTCGCTTTCCTTCGGCACCCACAGTGCATTTTGAAATTAACAAGCACTCAGCAATCAAATGGCAAAAATAAACACAGTCGGTACCTGACTTCTGTTATTAATATTAACCTACCGCAGCCCCTCAGTAGAGACTACCAACCCAGCTGCTTTGTAATCTCTGCCTCACAAATGATGTTATTATTTCCTACATTTGAAAGACAATTTTCATTTTGGCACAATTTTATTTTAATGTGTATTTTATTTTGTAATTTATGTTACGTGTACTCTTTCCATCTTAGCAATGCAGTGCTTGGGTTCAACTCTATCCTTTCTTTGGAATCATCATAAATTCACTATTTTAAAAATTCAGATAAGCCCTAAGCACTTGAAGGAATGGAGCAAAAGACAAAATGTGATTCATGGCATTGACATTATATTCAAGTAAAACATGAACACACACACACACACACACACACACAAATGCACATGTAGAAACGCAGTGGCATAAGTAATAACACACACAGAGACACACACAAAAACAATCTTTTGTAATCTCACAATCTTTCACTCTTTAGTCCACACAAAAGGCTGCAGGGGAGCCGCAATGAATCTTTGATTATGTCAGCCCAGCAACACCCTGAGATTTGCTGCAGATGTCAGTTTCTCTGCGTTTACTAGATGGAGGATTTTCTGATCTGTCATGCGATAGCTGCAGCCTGAGATGGAGGGTTCGGGGTGGCATTGCATCTCAGCCATCCCTTGCTGTTTGCTTCACCCAGCAAGAGACTCACGGAGGTCTTCCTCTTTATCATGAGGGGGGAGAGAGAAGAAGAAGAGGCAGCAGCAGCAGGAGAAAAAGAAATGGTTGCATCTGGCCCTGATCTGGACTTGGTCTGGCAGATGGCGACTGAATCTTTTCCAAAGCGCGTTGTTGGCCAAGTTCGTTTTTCCTTTTACAAATCTCTTTGCTTTTACACTTACTTTAACACTCCTTCTGTGCATTCTGGGACATTCTGTTGTGTTCATGTTGCCTTTTGTGTGTTTATGTAATCAAACAACCCCTCTCGAGGAATTGATTCCAGCTTCAAAAGACTTGTCTTTGGCATGACAATACCTGATGGCTATATGATTTCAAAATCAATACATGTTTCGCTGAATGACAGTGGGTGCACTTCTGCAACAACAGATATGTTGTATCTGTGCATCCTCATTTTTAATGATTCACTTAGAGCTGACAATAACATCAAATGAAAATTCACAAAGCTTCGAGATCCCTTCCATTTTCTCCTTTGGGGGAAATCTTGCTGTAGTGTAGCCGTACTTCAAAGCAAAAAAAGCATACTTTTGCCTTGCAGATGTGTCTTTTATAATACAGGACACATACTCAACACATTTTTCAATATGTGATTCTGTATGATAATAAGTTGATGTTGATCTGTTGTTGTGCTAGAGTTGCAAGCACATGTTTTTCTGTATTGTACATATCTGGACATATAATTCAGTTAGTATGTCTTCGAGGGACAGACAGGAGGAAGAGGAAGAGATAATAACTGTGTGTGTGTGTGTGTGGTGTGAGTGTGTGTGCGTGCGTGTGTGTGCTCAGCCTTCATGCAGTGGTAGCTCTCTGTCCTTATCTTTTAGCTTGCATGAGGACACATGCTAAGAGGTGTGGAGGGTGACTCACTTGACCCAAGCCTTCACCTCCTTCTCTCTCTCTCTCTCTCTCTCTCTCTCTCTCTCTCTCTTTTCTGCTCTCCTTCTGTCCCATCCTCCATCTATTCCTATCTATTCTATCGTCAGTCCCAGGAAGGAACTCCCCTTATCAATGACCTTACTAAAGAAGACCATTTTGTCCTCCCTTTCCATTTTCATTTCTTCTCTCTCCTTGCTCTGTCTTTGTCCTGTTTAATAGATGCTCTCCACTCTATTGATCAATCTATCTGTCCATCTATCCATCCATCCACTGTGAACCCCTCTTTCTCTTCTTGTGCCATCTTGCTCCCACTTTCTCTCTTTTTTCTTCTCTTTCAGTCGTCCATTCTCAGACTTTCTTTATGTTTCAGTGTCTCCAAACTCAGGTAGGGAGTCACAGGATGGGAGCAGAGAGGACTGCTTCACACCGACTGAGAGCCAGTGTGCTGTTAAAGACTCACTTGTAAATCTCCCTCCCCTCTACCTCTCACTCCTTGAGTTACTCTCCCTCTCCCTCTGCCCCCCCATCTCTCTCTCCCTGTATTCCTGCCCATCTTCACCTCCCTCTGACTCTTTCTACCTTCCCAATACATCTTTATTCATTCCCTACATTACATGCCCAGCATCACTACTAGCCAACCGCTTTAAAAAGATGTAGCAAATTATCAAAGCACAAGACGCAGTCTCAGAGGAATATTTAACAGCAAGAGAGACAAATATACAACAGTAATGAGGAGGACATGTGAACATTTAATGTTAAACGGTGTTATAACACTCTGGGCTATTTTGGGGGTTTTGCTATAAATGTGTAATGATTGTTCAGGTTTATATCTATTCTTGAGAGTCTAAGCTTTCAGAAGGCATCTGACATTACTATGTTATAACAATGGCACCGCTGCTATGGGTCAGAGGAGGGACATCAGAGTGTTAAGGGGATAAACATACATTTTCCTCAAAGTGATGCTAAGTCAAATTTGCTGTAACATATATCCATTGAAGACAAGTAGATTACACTGCAAATAAAGATATTGGTCCACTTATACCAGTAGTATGAAAATTGAATGAATTTGAATTGAATTGAATTTTTGAATTTTTAAGAAATGTAGCATGTTTTTGGAATATGTGACAATAGGAAAAGAGGCACATTGATTGAGGGATTGATTTGCAGCCTCAAGGTTTCAGAAAATACATTTCCCTGTTTTGGCACATGAGGCAGCAATATTGTCGCATTTGTGCTTAATATGGCAAATAACCATGGTTACAGTGAGAGCCTCCATCCACTTCCTATGTTCATTCTGCCATTTCATCTGTTCTCTTAAAAAATAAATACAGCTTAAAAAGATAAATGGATCAACAGATGCAAATGTCCAGAACATTACCATGTAGTTGTGTGGGCGCACACAAACACACACACACCTGTTACAATAAGGTAACTCAGGAGGTGTGTCTCTTGCCAACATCTATTCTAAGTTGTGGATGCAAATTAGCCGTCTGCCTAATTCAGCTTGCTCATGATATTCACAGGCAATTAAAAGAAAGCAATGCAACTTCTATTAGTTTTACCTATTTGGAGGTAATAAATTACACGCTAGGTGTGCGCTGGCCATTTCTGATAAAGCCTGAACTTACCTGCAGTATTACACCAAGACTGTTGATCAGGCTGGTTTGCACTTGATTGAAACTGTCCTTCCTGCTTGTTTTTTAATTCCTTGTGAAGTGAACAGGTGGATTTGACACAAATTTCAATGAAACAGAATAAACTTGGACCAGAGGAGACACAAAAGCCATCTTAGTCACACTACCTTCGCCCCACCAGATACAGATGGCAGAGCCATATGCTCCCATAAACATAAAAGAAATTATGATAATGAAAGCACAGCTCAACCTGAATAGCCATTCTGTTCTGTCTGTCTGTTATTCCTTCATCAAACTATCCTTTAGAAAGCTACCCTTTAGGAAAAAAAAACAAAACAGGCCCGCTTTGCACCTCACGATCACACACCTGCTGAATCATTGTGGGTCCAGCCACTCCTACACTGCTGACCATGCCTGCATCCCCCTCGCATGAGCCCACCTGGCCTATAGCCCATTTCTAAAACTTGTCCGTCACACCAGCTATCATTAGTTTTAGCTTGTGGAGAAAAAAGGGAACAGTCAGCAGTGTCTAGCTGACTCACTCGTTAACTGGGAGATTGAGGACTGGGAGCCGACGAGTTCTTCCAATGAATAAGTGAAAGAGAATAGTTAAGCAGTCACATCCACATCACAGGGTGACACGAGCAAGCTTCCATTACCATCACAGATAGCTAAACTAAACCACAAAGGATGTGACAGTGTGAGAACTAGCAAATGCCAGAAGCCCAATGCACACACACACACTTCCACTATCTGGCTCTCGCACACACACAAACACACACATTTTCTGACATTCAACAGAGTAAATGTTTACTCTCTTTCGTTGTGTCATTCATGCATACACTTACGCACACAGGCATCCAACAAACACACACACACAGACACACTGTTGAGTGCCAGTGTCTTACACAGCATATGGCTCTGTCGGAAACCTCACAAGTAAACATGCGGGTCGCCTTTGTGTGATGTTGCTTTTGAAGGCAAACCAATAAAAATAGAATGTTTCTTTTTAAAGCATTGTAGCTGTCCGTTGCAGGCAGACATTTTTTCCCCCTCTCTCCCAACTCAACTTTCTTAATCTATTTTTTTTCTGCATATTTACAGATGCTTCCCGAGGGACAAGTTTCATTTTTCAAGGATGAAAAGTCCCATAGATTTTTCCCTCTCAGTCCCTAACCAAAACAGATCCAACACGATGCCAGAGTATGTTCACCCGTGAGATTTATTTGCATGCATGTATTTGTGTGCGTGTTTTTGAACAAGCTACACTTCATCCAGTGTGTCTGAACGAGAGTGTCTGACAGTGTCTGAGTGTGTGTGTCTAGATTTGTGTGTGTGTGTGTGTGTGTATTTACTGTATATGTCTGTGTGTATTTTTCACACTTTGCAGCCTCTCCATCAACATCTAAGGCTGTGGGGATATTATTCCTTCCAGAGCACAGGACAGGAGAATTACTTGATGTGATTGCCCATTGACATTTCCATCACTGCTCTCTTTCCATGTAAATCCACTCTCCTAGAGAGAGTGGGGGAAAGGGCAGGATTATCAAAGTCCCTACAACCCGGATCACACCTCCATGGGGGGCCCAGTACGGTAGTGACAGGTTCTCAGCCAAGGATGGAGAAGAAGGCTGACATTTTAGCTTGGATGCCCCACGCATATGAGTATGGGTGAGTGCCATGCAATGTGTGGGTCACTAGTTTCCCCCGCTTCACCATATGGGCCGCAGACTGGGCCTCCCTTTTTCATTATCTCCTTTATCCTGTCTTCTTTTTTTTCTTTCCCTCTCTTACTTTTCATTATCTCCTTTACCTTTCTTCTTTTGTTCTTGCTCTCTCTCACTTTCTCTCTTTTCCCCCTGTCTTGTTCATACACGCACACAGATTCACAACTTCAAAGATTTTAAAAGAAACAAAAGCAAACAAGTGTACAGAATAACACAATCTCAGAGTGCATGCACACCCATCAAACACACTCAATCTTTCTCACACACACTAGAGGCTCTTCCTCCAGAACGCTGTCACCCCAGCCGCCTGGCTAGCCTAATTAATTGGCTGAGGAGCAGAGACAGCCCAGAGAGCTTGTAACAGCTGAGGGGCTCGCCGAGGCCATTACAGCCAGGCCCCGGACATCCATAAATGCAGCTGTTTACTGATACAATTAACACCTGCTCCTATAATCAGACCTAATGAGGCCTAGACCCAGTATTTAGGGGGAAGGAGCAACGTGTGTTTGGGCGAGGGTGAGGGCGAGGGTGGGGGGGGTGGTACATATCATGGAACAACAGCCCAAAGCAAACTAGGACAGACAGCTTCTGATGTGAGAGGGTGCGTGGATAGGGGGTGATGAACTTATGTAACCACCCCCTCTCCCCCTTTCAATCCCAGACTTTGAGTAATCATAGCCTTCATCTGGGTTTCTGCTGGACCAACCCTACTGTCAGTCACAAGTGTCATATGGCTACTGTCCATAACGAGGGAACACTCAGTAGTGAGAGCCCAATTGTTTACCTTGGGTCTGCTCAGAGCTGTTTGTAATGAGTGCTATTGGTATTGCTTGTTTGTTTCTTTGTGTTGCCAATCGCTGTAATTACTTAGTTTTGCTAAGTAGAAAGAGTACATAGTAATCATGAAAAATAATAAGAGTGGATGTGGAGATAGCCTGAGCTGAAGTTTTTGCAAGTATCTGAAGTAATTGCGGTAGAGATTTTACAGCTATTATTTTTGCCATTCTCATATGGATTTTAACCTGTAATTATCACAATTCTAAACGCTGGCTCAGAATAAATGATTACTATAAATGTAGACTAAAATCATTCTATCGATTAAGCATGAAACTTTTGAAATGGCATGTTATGACTTATGATATCTGTGTCTCAAACCTCAGCCAAACAAACAGAATGGAGGAAAATACCTCTCTCTGACCCTCCATCTCTCTCTCATTACTCCCCACCCCCTCACATTCTGGGGCCTCTCTTGTCTTCTTCATTTCTCTCTTTCTGCCTCTCTCTTCCTCCCTTCTCCCTCCTTCCCATTGCATGTGGCCAGCAGTATGCTGCTGCACTCCTGCAGTGGTCTGGTCTACCTTTCCTACTAAATGAATCTTCCTCCTCTTCCTCCATCTTCTCGCAGCCAGAGATCCCCCTACAGCTGCCTTGACCTTTCCAGGCTACTTGTCAATGCAGGCCCATTTATCAGGCCTGTGTTCCTGCCCGCCAGAGCCCAGGTGTGCCCCCCCCCTGAGCGGGGTCACGTGGCACGACGGAGTGCCCCAACAGGTCAGTGGCGGCGGAGACAGTGATGGAATTGGGGAAGCAACGAGTCCCGGCTCTGCTCAGGATATGCGCACAGGGCATCATAGTTACAAGAAAAGGGTTGCTTCTACTGTTTGAGTGGATGTGGTGGTGAAATGAGACAGGCGGTGAGAGAGAGATTGTCTATGAGGGTGTATGGGAGAAGTGAATACTATGTAGGCCTATAATACTTCTAAAGGTGGATGAGTGCAAAAATGATGTCCATGACCCCATATTTGACAAAATGGTGTAATGAAAATACGTCTATTTGTCTTGACGTGCACTTCTTTCATATTAAAGCATCAAAGCATTTTTACTGGAGCATTTGTACAGCAGATAGTAACATTGCATACAGTTTGCAAGATTCCATGAACATGGATAACCCTGATTTGTCAAAAAGGTTTTTTTTTTACATAAAACATAGAGAAGGAGATGGTGATTTGCATGTGATACAACTAATTATATCCTCAATCCAACCCAATCTGTCACTTTTTCTCATTAAGACCAAAAGGTCTTTAAAATATGCGTTCAGAAAAATGTGTTCAGGGTGCGATTTGTTGGGGGGGATGGGTAGGATCATCCCCACCTCTCATTTTTACCTCTGTTGAATGAATTTTATCCTAGGGGAATAAAACCCCATCAATAATTAAAAAATAACAACTGAAATTGAAATCAGGTTGTGACAGTTTCTTGCACAGGAATAATCTACATTGTAAGTAGCCTTCTAACTTTCAATGTGAATTTTCGGCAATCTCGTTGTTCGTGAACGTCCCCATGCACATACATACCGGTAGTCCAAGGAGACAATCTCCACCAATCCTCTGACATGTTCACGTGATCGGACCTTATCCATGGTTCTGAAGCCCAAATAAGCTTCATCATGGCCGGCACAGAAAATGAAATGCTTCATGTCTTTTTATGTTTGCATTGAAGATGAATGTTCATAAGGTTCACAAATTACCCCCTGGCTTTTTCAAATGCTAGTTCTGTTAAAATAAAACCCCTACATCTTTAAGTCCACAACTTTTTCAAAACTGTATTTATTAATCATCTATTTGATTTTGGTGAGTGTATGATAAAACTCAAATATGACCATTTTTACCTAGAACCGCAGAGAAGTCATTTTTACCTCCTTATTTAGATCACCGTTTACAGCTGTCATTTTTCTCTCGCGCTGCTCCTATTTGTCTAGCAACGCTAGATGCACGTGAAGGCATCCGACTTTGACACCGCACCATTGATTAAAATATTGCAAAGTCTAAGACATGGACACTCACAAAAGATGACAAGGCAATACACTGCCCGAGCTGTAACCAGGAAATGGCCAGATGTGGTGTTCTATAATAGCCCATATTGGACATAGGCCGCACTGAACGCGTGGGTCCTGTAGGCTACTGGAGCTGCACAGACACAAATATTGCCCAGTGACAAAGAAATGAAAGCTCTAAGCGAAAGTTCTACCAGGAAGACTCTAAGCGTTACGTCACTAATCGTTTGTCCAATCATATGAACTCACCTGCTTTATAGACCCGCCTAACAGTTTCGCTCTTGCTGTCGCAGGCTCAGTGTCCGAAATCCCCACCTCCCTCCCCACCACCGCCAGATGGGTCCCTGTCCTTTGTCCAGGGGGGAAGGCTCCGCCCCCTGCCCGCTTGAACCAGGCAGGATCTGCTGAGTCAGGATAAGCTGCATCCTGGACCATGGACTGGGCCTACGCCAAATATTGTTATTGTGTATATGCTGTAATCTAATCAGTGAATCTGATTAAATATTTGTACTCTATTTTTATTCTCTGAGTCTTAATGGGAGAACTCTATTGCTGACGCTATTCCAGCATGGGAGTCAAAATGACCGGCGGTCAAATAACTTGGCGGTTCTTGGAGGACTGGAATGTTGGCGGTTCTAGTGTTAAAACTGTTGATTGTTTTTTGATCGGGAAAAAATCAGCAAACAAAAACAAAAACATCCCGCCCTCTGTTATTTTGACAAATCGCACCCTGCATGTGTGTATCATCAATTACTTATTCACACTGCTGTATTCTGGTCAGATTGAAGGGGAGGTCTGTGATGATGTGCAGATAATTGGAATGAAATTATTAATTTAAGCATATGGTCCATATTTTGAAGGAAAAAAATTAATTAAATTAATAATAAAAAGTTTAATTAAATTAATGTTGAACATCAATCTGGAGTTGATTTATCATTATTATTTCTGAACAATGATGAGCAAACATATGCTAAGAAGTCAACTTTCTCCTGTCGGATTCGGCTGGAGTTCTTATTGAGGTATTACTGATGGGATTAGCCAGGTGTCTGAGCTGTGCCCTCTCGTTTGAAAAGAACTTTTGCAGTAATGACAACCTGTTCAGTTTTTAATTACTATTTGGCTTCCCTACTTGCTTCTCAGAACCAAACAGAGAGACACTTCTAAAGTGAGTGGCATTGGCTAAGAGAATTGCCAGAGAACGTGAATTTCCTTTTTTCTCCTTTGTTTTCTGGACACAAGGCTTTACCTCCTCTGCAATACCAACCTGACCATGCAATGGGTTTCTCCCACACTCTTCCTAAAGCCATTTACTTATTATGTTAGTCCATCAGTTATCTTGGTTGCCCATCATTTTATTTTGGGTAATCTATGCATAAATTCCTCAACACATAGCTTTGCCTCCATCTTTTGACCTACTTGTTGTCCTTGTCAGATTCAGAGGTTCCCTGGCACATCAAAAGTTCACTCCCTTGAGGAACGCAATGCTTTGGCGCAGACTCTGGAGATTGTGACAGGCTTACATGTGAGGCTGGCAGGCATGAAGAAGGCTTGTTATAAGGATCATCTGAGACCAAGCCTGAAGATGGATTGGCTATTTTTAATCATACAGCTTCATACATCTACTTGTTTACGTTTGCTTTTTACATTTGCCCTGGATTGGTTTCAGAAGAACAGGATGAAACCAAAGCTGCTACTGACGACACAAAGATTCCGCATGCAACAAGCAAACATATGTTTCCAAAATATACATTTCTTAGATATAAAGACAAAGGCTCTCTAAACTAAACAGACTTACTAAATTATACCTACAGTATTTTCAGTACTGCCACTTGTAACCATCCTACATGAGTCTGAGTGCAAATGACTCACTTTAGGAGGTCAGAGCTGCAAACTCAAGATTTCATCTCAGCGCAAGCATTTGCAGAACATTTACATTTCATCTCCATAAGCCTGGGAGCACAAACCCCAATTCTGCACTGCACAAAAATTCAGGAGTCCACACTAATGTCTTTGAACACTGAACAGTGTTTAACCCTTTGAGGGTGAATTCTCCTCCAACAATAGCCAACTGACCAAGGGCAAGCTGCCACTGCTTAGCGAACTACAAGCCGTAGAAAAAGTACGAAAAAGGCTTAATTTAGCTGAGCCGTCCTTTAGCATAGCTTACAATGTTGTTGCTGATGACTGTCAACACTTCAGAAGAACTGCCTAGTGGCTGTACTAAAAATACACATAAGAAATCAGCTATGCTTACCCTTGGTTGTGTACACATTATGCTAGATAATTTTACATGAAGATGTGAAGAATACTGTTTTCCACCCTCCCATTAATAAGAATGTCTGGATACAGTGTTAGCTCAGATTATTCTTCCTCTGAGGATGCAGACTGCTGTACTGTGTGCTTGTTACCAAGGACAACCATGCTTTTTTTTTCCAGTGGGGTGCCGCAGGTGGCACAGGAAATTAGAGATCAAAATGTCCATGGCCTTTCATGGGTGCTCATTTCTCTTTGTCACATAAGACTCAATTGTGATTTTTTTGTGTGTGCTTTTGGCCTAATTCAATGTAGTGGTTTCTCTGTATTATTTTTGCATTCGGATAATACATGTCAATAGGATGCTGATTTGGTACATCCTTCTCAGATTATCTTATACATAAAGATATGGGGTATTATTACAATACACGATAACACCATGAATGTTAGCAATTTTAGAAGTGTTAACACTACTAATGAAGCCAATCCTGTGTTAATGAAGACAACCGTATAGGAAATTGTCTGTATAGGAATTGTCTGTATACCTCTGAGTTTTAATACTGGCTAGCTGATCCCTCTCCTGCAATATGTGAATTAGTTTTAACCTAACTCCCATTGTTCTGTCCTCAATTAAAACTTCAGTTGGATTCTTGGAATTCTTGCCGTATGAAGCTATTAACATCAAAGCCTTCCATAAGTACTGACAATAATTAGTCGCTATTCAGGAGCTGGCAAAGCTGAGAGAGGGCTGTCATTAAGCGAAAGAGGTTTCCTTCACTGTGATTAACGAGAAATTAGGAACAGGAATGCATATTAACATTATAGCTGACACACTCACACACACACACCCAGTCACACACACACACACACACACTTTTTAAAAATAAATTTAATAAATAATAAAAAAAACAATTAGGCTATGAAACTGCAGTTAATACATGTGAAAATCTGCCATTTACTGTACATAGCTTCAACTATTTCCTCTCATTTTCTGCCTGAGATTTCTGCAGGGCAAGATTCCACAGTTTCTTTTTCATTCAGTGTTGGAGTACTTTCTAGTGTTCTGTTTCTGCCAGTGATGTATAGTAACTAAGTAAAAATACTTCACTACAGTACTTAAGTAGGTTTTGGGAGTATCTGTACTTTACTGTTTAGTTGTGTTGTTAAGAATTTGGCGACTTTTACTTACTTACTTTTACTTCACTACATTTCCTAAGACAAATGTATACTTTTACTCCACTACATTTTAGCCGGCTATATAGTTACAAGTATTTGAATGAATTCAAGTTTGTGGTAGACTGAGTGTTTTAGTGAAGCTGATTTATCATTGGACAAGTGCAAACAATAATTCACACCAGCCAACTTTTTAGGTTAATTTACCTTCTTCATAATCATTATAAGATTAAATGGTTTATGAGTGACATACTGTAAAAAGGTTCTCTTGGTCACCTCAATTGCAATTTCTGTAGTTACTACATTTGCTAAAACTCTGGGATGGAGGAAACAAAACTGAAATTAGATGAAATCAAAATCATATGTATTACTTAATGCACAAAAATGATTATGGCTGGTTTCTATCTTTTGCTTTGCAAGTAAATTAATGGAAGAATATGTATAAAAGTGTTGCTATTTTTTGTTGTTGTTGTAGGCTACATGTTACCTTGTACTTTTACTCTCATTACATCAAGTACATTTAATTATAGATTACTTTACTTAATTACAGCAAATATTAGATAGACTGTTTAGGGTAGGGTATCTGTACTTTTACTCAAGTCGAACATTTGGTTACTTCATACAGCACTGGTTTCTGCACAGCCCCATATCTTTATTGTTGTTGGATTATTTTGAATTATGAGAGTACCAAAGCCGTTTTATGAGGTCATCATGACAAAAACCTAATGACTGGTGTAGGCGTGTGTAGCTCTGATACCACTAGGGTTCTGCTTTCACTTCTTTGACTCCAAGTACACTCCGTTTTAAGAGCTCTTGAAAGCTCTCTTGCTGATGCAGATTCATGCCGAGCCATCAAATAGCTGAATTGGACAATCATCTAATCCTATGTGCTCTTTTGATGTATCCAGAGGACAGAGTACATTATTGAGAGCGACTGTTGCACCACGTCTGAGATGGCTGGCATGCTGATGGCCCCAGGTCAGACAGGATGTATGAGAAAACCTAAAAAAAAAACACCTGAAAACCTTTTTTCAGACTTTAACAGTATTTCTTGAAGGAAATTTGAAATAATTTTGTGTATGTAACCGAAGTCACAAACCTGTTGGCCTGCCAGTCAACCAACCAGCATGCTCTTAAGGTACTGGAGGAGGTTTTTAACGATGTTTCACACAGATCAGCTTGCATCACACTACAGCTGAGACAGGGCATGTACTAAAATTGTTAACATGAAAATATTGCATCCTAATAATACAGATCTTTGAAAAATAAAATAATGCTTGCCTGCGATTGTAGAGGCTAAGAGTAGGCTCAGACCAACAGAAAATTAAAATGGCAATTTTAATTAAAATTTTAAATTAAAATTAAATTCAAACTTTTATTCCATGGTAATAATCAGCACACTATCACTCCATATTTCTTAAATGGGCACAAGGGTTAGGAAATCATGATCCTGCTTCTGAAATATTCATCTATTGTTTAGAAAAATAAGGCATTTAAATAGCCTGTAAACTTTTAGGCTACTGCCACAAACCTCAGAATACAAGATGTGCCTCTGCACTGCATCAAGGTGGATTAGTAGCACCCCCACGTGCAGTGTGGTTTACAGGAGGTGGCCTGCCAGCAGGTGCGTAACACCAAATTCTGGACCATTTGCACATGCTGTGCCCATGCCATTTTAAAATCTTTAAATTATATTAATATTTAAAGAGAAATAAAAATCCAGGCTTTTAAATAATGTCTTTTTAAGGGCCTCCCAATTGGGGCCCTGGTAACTTAGTCCCCCTTTTCCCCCATCATTACGATGTCCCTGCTTGTCATGTAGGTTCTTGTTCCACCATCTTGTTCCACCGTTTTGTTCTTGTATCCACCATCAATGACCAGACACCACCTGGCCTTGAATCTAGGTCTCCCGGGTGCTAAATGTGCAATGTTACCACAACGCCAAAGTGTTAGACTCATGGTACGGCAGTTAGAATACATACTGATAAGATAAAACACATTTCTCACATGTTTTGTCAACACCTCGCCACACATTCTGACACTGTTTTGGTGCAATGTGAACCCTTCTAAGTTTGTGCCTGACACTTTAAAGCGCTTCATTCCAATGACACACTTGCTCCCTTCACAATCCTCTGTAATTTGGATCAAAACAGTGGTATCTGTCATGGCTGCCTGGCTTTGCTGGCCAATAAAAAATGACATCTCTACAAGGTTAGGTGCCCTTGACATGGCCTGTTAGATTAAATCTGTAGCTTTTGCTCGGACTCACCATCAACCCAATGTTTCACATTTCTGCTTGAATGGCACCATGAACCTAAGTGTTGACAAACACCACTCTGTAGCTGTTTGCTAGTGTTGGCGTTGGATTTATATACTCACTGAACTGCCAAAGTGATTGATTTTAGAATGTTCGAACAGGTGATTGCAGAACTTTTTTTTATTTAATTTCCACTTTTATCCACTTTTTCGTGGCTGAAGCCGAGCTTCCACCAGTAACATGGTCCATCAGAAAGTATGACCTTGGATACATTTTAATCTTTAATCGCAAATCAACTTTCTAATTTCCCTTTTCAGAATCAGAATCAATGTTTATCAGCATCAGAATCAGTTTTTATCAGGATCAGTTTTAGGTGTCCTTACGTACACAAAGAATTTGACTTGGTAGGTATGAGCTCTTTATACATTAAACATACAGACATATTATATACAGACACAAGTATTATACATTCAGATACATACAATAGAGACAGCAATATCTACGTATAGGCATCTATTTTCATAATATGCAAGACAAAGTACACTTGGATTGGTTGGTTGCAAACTACTAGTGCAAATGTAGGGTGTAATGTAAGATAAATTTAGTATGCAGAAATGGGTAGCCTACATAGCCAAATTTAGTATGCAGAAATGGGTATATAAGCTTTATGTTGTGCTGCTAGAAATGTTAAACTTTATGATGGAAAACATTTGGGTCCCCCAAAAACTGATAATAACATTATAGTGTTCTTTGGGGCCCCTGTCAGTATAGCCAGGCAAACATTAGTGTTTATTCCACCAACAAGTGTTTATTCCACCAACATATTCGTGGAGCAAGGAATAGCTTAGCCTTACTATGACCAGTCAGTTCAAATGTGTGTTGAACTTCACAACCAAACAGTTGAGATTGGTTGAAGGATTAAGTATCTGCCCACTGTGCAGGGACCACATGTCAATTGCTAGGTTTCAGATGCTAGGTCGGACAAAGTGCAAGGGTAGAGTCATTACCAGAAAACCAGAGTGGCACCTTTAGCTATTTCTGACCTTTTTGATCAATATTTTTCTCAGTCTGAGTCTGTTGCTATGGGCCTGGTGGAGCTGATTCAGTTTTGCGATGAATCATGGTTTGTTGTTGAAGATGCAGATAGTCTTTGTTGGGACAGAGTCTCCCTTACAAAAACTCTGTAATATGTCACAATGTCAGCAAGTCCATCCATGTCAGCTGTGACATCTTACAAAAACACCCCAGTCTGCACAGTATACACAGTCCTGCTTTTTTGCAGGTCAAGATTTTCACTTTTATGTGATGCAAGCAGAAGTCAAAATGACTTAAAGCAGTGTGGGGAATGGTACACTGCCCCTTTAAGTACTGTGTAACAGTGCACCATTATGTTATTGTTAATGTTCAGTCTGAATTTCTGTAGTTTGTGGTTTAATTTTAGTTTGTTAACAGTATCTTTGTCCCATCTAGATTGTGCTTAATTACAAATTACAGTATCTTTGTCCCATCTACATTGTGCTTAATTACAAATACAAAATCAACATCAGTCTGTAAAATAATATTCACCTGGAGAAACAAAATGAAGTTTTTGGTATTAAACTAGCGGACTAACTACCTGACATGCTTATAGATCTAGAAGGAAATAGATACAAGGCTTTTATTTTGTGGGCTACAGTGCAATTCTTGCATGACTGGTGGGAAGAACACTTAGGTTCAAACACTTCTTATGCCATCCAAATTAGTTTTGGATATTGTATTTATATTATATTTTATTTTTCCGCTCTTGACAGCAATTCACATCAACAGACAGCAGACTGCACAACATAACACCTTGAGAAAATACAATGAAAACCATATTGTCTAACATGCATAATTAAGGAAATGTAGTCCCAGATGAAAGCAAACTTGCAAATACCTTGACCGTGAGTTCAAAGTGCCTGCAGCCATCTTACTGGTGACGGCTGTGCCCTCCACTTAGGGGCTTCACATTAATAAATGTCAGCTGAGCTGTGCACCAGGCTGGGCACTGGCTTCTGATGCTGTGTCGAGTCACTATGGTGACCCTCTGTGTCTAACACTGCCCTGTCAGTTTGCATTAAGGCAACCGCGGCCAGGGTGTTGAGACTTGTCACTTGATTGTGACAGACAACAGGGTCATTATCTCTTGGCGGTCACCAACAGTGAGCAGCGGCTCAGGTCAAGGAGGCGGAGGCAAGAGCACATCTGAAGGACAAAAAAAGGCATCTGCTGTCCTGCAATTCCTCCTCAGAGCATTTTGCCTGAACTACAGCCATAAGTGACGGACCACGAAACTAATTAAAATTTTTTAAATCCCAATTCAGGGCAAAATGACATTGGATGGAATGATTTCGGGTAGAACAGGGCTCCGCAGCAGCTGAGAGGAAAGGATCACACACTACCCCAGCTGATGACACACTACCTAGCTGTGAATCTGACTGGTAATTACCTTGCTGTTTTGCAAGTGAAAAGAAAGTGCCAATTCTGTCAGGCCAATTAGGAGTGCCTTTTTTGGTTTCACTCGGAACAGAGGACATCCAGTGAGCGGTGTAACGAGTCACGTGGCCGCCTTCACACAAGTGATGACACTAGGACTAAGTTTCAGTCATGGAGCACAGGCCTAATCACCAAAAATATTAGTGCATTTCAGCAGGTCTGGAAGGATTTCCTGAAGCACAAAAGGATATAGGCATGAGAATGTCCCCCTATGCATCCATTTCCGAGGTCATGGAAAGTGGTATAGTGATGGTAAAGATGTCCTGTATAGATGTGTGTTGGGTGTATGAATGCAGACAGTGGAAGTGAAGCATCGCTCATGTAATAACTAAATCTCAATACAACCATCAAAATATTTTTTATTATTGTACCACCTTAGGTAAGACTGTGAATAAAATCATGTACAAAAGTTATTCTGACTTCACATTTTTATTTTAGTAGTTCTGTAAAGATATAAGAATAAAAACTGGGAATGTATATACAGGTGCCCAATGGGATTCTGCAGAATGTTTGTGCAATTACATTTTTGTGTCATATTGCAGCCATCTACCCCTGTTTAACTACCCCTGAATACATTGTACACAAAAAAAGACAACCCAGGGGTGCGTTTCCCAAATACCGACCGAAGTTAGCATTATATGACGGTAATGCGAAGTACTTTTGAACGAGCCCACACTTTATTTCCGACCGTTTCCCGAACACCATCGGACGATAAAAGTTGTAACAACGTGAGGTCGGCCTTGCTTCGCTGAAACTAGGAAGTCTACAGATGTTTCGGAAGCGTCTGGGGACTATTCGGATACATTCGCTGCTGAAAGCGTCTCAAAAACAGAAGTGTAGCCTTATTTCACTAAAGCCAGTGTGGCATTGTAAGCAACTTTTCCTAATCTTTGCCCACACAATCATGTACCTTATTCACTGAAATGAATGACTTCCACTGAAATGAATGATGATTCCATATGACTGCCATGTGAATTAATATGAAATATGTAGTGAAAACGATACATCTATAAATAAACCAAATGACTATTTTTGGCCATGCATCTTCATGGTTAGAGCAGTGGACTACGAATTATGCGATTGTTAAGTCACACGTCATCTTGTTAAGTCTCCTGCTGAGGGCACATTATCTTGTCTCTACTAAATATGTTTAATTAACAATTCGGACATAAAATGGATTTACAGAGTTGTTTTTCTGCAATGTTTGTGAAGATTTAATGTCGTTCATTGTGACTTTAGTTATCAAAATACCCCTACAATCCATAGCCTATGATATAAAACGTCATGGTCTAGTCATTAGGCCTACATCAAGGGTCAGGCTACTACATTTGAAACAGGTGGAAAATGTCTAATCTAATTACCGACTAATGCATGTTAAAGGTCTCATTCCATTTTCATTAATTTTGTGGTGGTCTCTTGTCTAAAATAATGTCATGAGAGTTGGTTTTGACAAAAATATGCTGTGGTTGTCTTGTTTCAAGCTATTTTAGTTAGGTGAAAACGAGTGCAGGGATAGTGCGAGAGGATTCTTATGAATATTAATGATGTGCAAACGTATCGCCTCTGATTGGCTAACAGCACTGTGACGCTCCCTCTAGTGGGTCTGTCTGCAGGCAGCCTAATAATGTTTTCTTGAGGGCGGGCTAACTGCATAGCTAATGTTCAAAGTGACGTAGGCTTGCACGGCTTTTCCAATTCTCTCATTTTTCTCGGCTGTTTTCTATCACAGGCGAATACAGACTACAGGGGTAGATGAGCATTTTGAAGTTGAGCATGCAAGTGCAACTTGGGCTGACCTATGGTAATGTAAAAAAATCAAGTATTAAACGGTTTATTTTGGAAGGAGACCTTTAAGAATATTTAAAGCCAACTGTAGGTGGCGGAAATGCATCAAAGGGGGAACAACCCAGACATTTTAAGCCCCAAAAAGCCAAAAAAGTGTTGTGTTAACGAAGCCTTTTAACGAAGGGAATTCCGAGCGGTCGTCCAGCCTGTGCTTTAGGGAAACACCTGCATCATGTGCCGATGCTTCGGACTAAGTTAGTTATAAACACCTTAACTTGCTTCGTCTGGAGTATGGCTTTGGAAACAGTAGCGCCGTAACTCCTTCGGGCAAACTTAGGAAGTAGCTACAGAAGTTAGCAGCAATGTTTTTGGGAAACCCACCACAGATTCAGGCTGTGCACCAAAACATAACAAACCACAGCCAACCAATTGGCAACAAGATAGTTGGGAAGAGGGGTGGGAGTTAATGTGCATCCTTAACCATCTTGTTGCTGATTGGTTGTGGTGTGACAGCAAGCCAATCAAGGGGAGATGTCTACGGTTTGAGATAAAAATGGAATTGTGCTAAAATCCTGCAGAATCTCATAGGGCACCTTTAAGCCAGGCTAGATATCAACCTTGGCCTTGCCTTTTTGACCAAGGAGCGATCAGCGGCTGATCTCAGGACCCTCGTCATATCTAGATCTGCTAACAGCTTATGGCAGGCTAGGAATATCCATCCTTGATCTGAGTGAGGAACAATGACTGAGCCAACAGCTTTCCCCTTGTTATTGTTGGTCACTGGAACACTGCTGGGGCTACAAATCTGGGGGATGGCCTAATAATGTGTCCAGAACCAGTACATTTTGTGTTCTTAAACATTTTGTACCCATTTCCTGTATTATTATATTCAGTTCAAGTTCCAAATGACGGTTAAATATGCACAATCCTAATGACAATGCTTAACCTGAATGTGGTGTACACAGTAATGCATAACCCCTCTTGAAACTACACATTGATTAATATTTCATTTAAAGTGATAAAGACTACTGACCTTCTTCAATCTATCCACTCCCATCATATTTTTTTCTTGTTATGTACGGTATTAATCTCACATACAACCCAGTGATTAGCAAACCACACCAAATCTGTTGCTGGAGATTATATTAGCATGATAAACAGACCTCACGTATAAACATGTTGTTTGAGGATCAGGCAAAACACAATCTTTTCATCACATGACCGTCCTGCCAAGCTGATTATTTGGGTTACATCGTGTCAGCAGCATGCAGCTGCATAATCTGTCCTCCATGTCTCCCATGCGTGTAAGCTCAAAAGCTACAAGGCACGGTTACCGTCATTTCGCACAATGGTTCCCATAATGGCATCGCTGCATTGCTCCACTTTCCCTGGCTGCACGGCTCCCTTCTCAAGAGTAGTGGCATTGTTTCACAAAGCAAAGGTTGGATACTGAAGTGATTGCCTCCTTGCCCTTGGCCAGGCTCCACTTGTATCTCCTGAACCCCAGAGGTCCACATCTGATATTATCCAACCTGGAGTCAGCCATGACCTCATCTACAAAGAGGCACCAGCACCTGCACCATGTGCTGCATAGTCCAGAGAAATTGGACCTCGTCTGGGTGCTAAAAGTGCCTTCAGTCTCAACAATCTCTTTTAATCTTTCATCAATCAAGTTGGAGGGTGTGCCAGGGCCCCCATGATCCTATTACCCAACGGAGGGAAATTGCTATTCCCATGAATAGACATGCTTGCAATCTACAGAGGGGGGTGAAAGCAGCCTGTGGTGCTGTGGCTGTTAGAAAATGAGAAACTTTTTTCTAGGTGAGGTTTTTGGGTAATCAAATTTAGAAATCACCGAGGGTGAATTTTGTAATAAATTATGAAATTGATGGTATTCAGCTTGATTTCATGCATAAAATGTGAACAGTTTAAGGATGGAGAGCACAAAATGGGATGTGAAAGTTTTAATTAATGCCTTGAGGATTTCATGTTTAAGGATGCTTGGGTGGACTGCTCAGCTCCCAGAAGATATGATCTGAATAGAAGTGGCCTCTTGTTTCGGAGGAACAAGCCTGAATGGAAACAGTCATAAAGTGAGTTATCAGACAGTCCAGAAGGCCAGGGACAAACAATGATGATGTCCTTTAGAGATTATATGCTGCACTCTCTCTCTCTCTCACTCACACACACACACACACACACACACACACACACACACACACACATAACTCAAGTTCACTTTCTCTCACCATCTTTACTAACCATGGACATGATTGCAATGGCTACATTACATTAATATGGAGAAAGAGAAATGTTGTTCTTCAATGTGGAGATTAGACTTTTGATCGAGAATTCTTACAGAGCCTTGCACTGCAACCCTATGGTGGATAGAATGTTATTTATCTACACACTCACACACACAGCACAGTATATATATATATATATATATATATATATATATATATATATATACACAATCATCACTGACTACCGTAACAAGATAGCTGAGAGAGAGAGAGAGAAAACACTACTACTGCAGAAATGTCACAGCTATCTTTTTGAGCCTCATAATGATTTGGTTTGATGATCTCATTAATGGAGAGAAAGAGAGTACTGTCAAGCCAACACTAATTAAGGATTTTATGGTGCATATAATGTTAGTCTCAATGCAATAACCTTGGTTGAATGTTTAAGTATATTACACAGTATCTTCTTCTGAAGTTCCTGAAAGCAGTACAAAAAGTGGTTTCAAATCAGGTCATAAATCTCCAACCCAGGGTTCTGAAATTTAACATAAACATTACTCAGTTTCACAGAATCCTCTCTCAATGTCACTATGCTTTTCCAAGACATTTCACTCACTTAAGAAAGACATTAATACACAATACTTTTCTGATAGGTCCTAAGTCTAGCCGTGGAATACCAATTGTGTGGATTAGATATTAAGTAGTCCATTAGATCTCTGCTTTCATCCCAGTCGTGTAGATTAAACATGACTGGGATGTGAAGGATTCAATAGGAAGTCAGTGGGACATCAAACTCTTAAGGCCAAGAATAAAGCCTCTCCTGGAGCTCTGAGCACCCTCAGATCCAATCAGGGAGAAAGACGCTGGCTGGCCGTCTCCAGGCAACTCTGCTTGATCTACCCCAACGCTGAGGCTGCTTTCAGCCTCTATAGTCCACCTACCCCAACTACCCAACCCCACCCTCGCCCGATCACCACGGGTCCATTCATGCTGCCCTGAAACTACTTCAATACAACACCAGGCCCATCCCAGTAGGGGTCCGTACTCACTGGGGAGGCTTGTGCTTGAAGGGCGGCTTGCTCACTAGGACTCGCTCTCTTTTTACTTCTCAAGCTGACCTGATAATGCCATCGGTTCTGTTGTCCTTCTGGATTCCTGACTTAGACTGTGGCCATGTTGCTCGATGATATGCCTCAAGGGGGGAGATGACCAACCGGTTGGCTGGATAAAGACACGATGAGGAGAACGGGGAATGATGCAATGGTACAGGTAATTTACTAAGCCAGATGATTATTGTTTATACTCACACTTATCACACCCAGATACCAACTGTGTGTGATCTTAAAGTGTTCAACACTGCTATACTCCTGGAGTTCTTCAAAATGTGCTGGTTATGTTTCCAAATAGATGACTTTTATACAAGCTTATATACAAGTGTATCTGTTAAAATAATAACAAAAAAAACATGATAGATATTTAATTTGTTGGACTAAACTGTTTTATCACTGATATATCCCACTCAGTGCAGACATTTTAAAACATGAATATTTTCTACTTTCATAAATTATTTTGTGATTTTGAAATGATGCTCCATGCATCTCCACAAATGTGTGAAAAATCTCACCAAGCTGAGTTTATTGTCCTCATGGTCATAGGCTTTATCAGAGGTTTGCCCACCCAAACTATATGGAGCATATGGAGTCTCCAATAATACCTCCATCCCCGGCTTCCTGTTGCCTATGTCAACCAAAGGGGTCCCAAATCCCACCCTGACACGACCACAATCCTTCTCAGTCAGCCGGGCAGTTTTACATTTGAAAGAATATTTAACTTTTCACTCATCCATTCACAGCCAGCGAGCGCGTAAGACCCTAAGCCTGGCCAAGATTAGCTTTCAGGGGATAATGCAGTGAATTGAACCACACACATATCTCCTCCCTGGCCCCTCTCTCTTGTTCTCAGGGCAACCAAACATACTTTTGAGGGATGGGAGCCCTTGACCATTCTTTTTAACCTTCTCCGAAGAACCAAGGCCCAGGAGAGGAGTGTGATACTATGGGAGATTTAGTAACCGGACTCTGTTAAATGGCATGGCCCAACAAAAGCAGTGTCAGGTGGGACAACACAAAGGTTCTGTCCTCCACTAACCTACAAAACTCTTGTGTCAGAGGTTCAGTCAAAGGTTGTGGAAGGAGAAAAAAAAAAAAAAAACAGACGTTATTATTTATTTGCCTAATTTACCTTTTGGTAATAACTGGGAAGCTGACTAAAGATATATCCTACATGTCCTCACAATTATATGGATTGTGGCCCTATTGTTTTAATATACGTACGTACAACATATTTATATTTACAATATACTTTTTTCTGCAGCAGTGTCCAAATTTTTTTTTTTTTTTTTTTTACCATTTTTATGTTACCATAATATATGCCAATATGATGAATACATTTTATACCAATTTTTACTTTACCATAATGCCAATATGATGCAGCATATATATCTTTCCAAACAGTCCTGTTAATCCTATCGGCTAATCAACATCAGAAATTCTGACATTGTATAATACACCAACTGTCAAAGACACTTTCACTGCTGGAGCACATTCCATTTTGAGTAGCAGGGGCTAAACCATTTTCACAAGAAATAATGTCTATAAAATACACCTTATGCACAGTTTATGAGATGGAATTGTGGTGAGTAGTCAACACTTTGAGAATATATGAAAAGAGTTTGCACGCATCCGGTCTTGCTAAGAAGGTACTGTAACGTTAATGAGGTTTTACCTTTAGCTCTCCATCCATGGAATTGGTAGAAATGACACCGTTTACAGAAAAAAAACTCCTTTCACAGTTTCAAACAATGATTTGACTACATTTTTTAAAGTAAGGTTAGCATTAAACAAAACTAAACAAAAAAAAAGATAGCTCTCTCACCAGCTCAGCAGTGGTTGAATCGGGGAGATCTCGCGCGCACCCCTTCTCTCCACACATGGTATAAGCCATTTCGAGATTGTAAGTGCTGCTTGTCATTCCTGGGTATTCACGACAGCCTCTCTCTGGTTTCCCATTCAAATAGTCAAGTCATGTGTGTGCATGCTGTACATTAAGACTCTTGGATTCCCTTGTTCACAATTAAAAGCCTTTGGACAACAACAGCTCCCTTTTCAAAGGACACTGGACATAGGGTGTATTTATTCCTCGGCGCGGCTTGTATGAAAACGCTGCCGTTTGCACCCCTTCGCTGCTTCACGATTGTTTTTCGACTGGAGATGATGAGAGCTCGCTCTTAAGGACTCTATGCTGGCAAATAACAAAATTGGCTCATACGTGTGCGATTAATTAAGACACTAGACGGATAGACGTCGGATGCGTATTCAGAATGGTAAGTCGATATTTTCTTCAGAAAGTGCATGCTGTTTCTAAACAGATGCACGCATGCATCATGCACCAAAGAACTGCGTTTTCTCGGAGAGGTATAGTGTGAGCAAAGCAAAGCGGCAGCGTTCGGGTCTCGCATTTCTATACGTTGAGTAAAGGGAACCGATAAACCTTTGCAAACTCATTAGTGAGGACTGTGCACGGCACGGCATGTCCCACCCTAACACTACGGTATTTCTGCCTCAGAAGTATTAAGGATGAAAGCACTTTACAGTCCTTTAATTTGAGAAAATTTAAAGTTACCACTAAGGTAGGCTAATCTACCGATGTTGTGCCGCAGGAATTTCAAGGTTTTATGAAGGAATTTGTGGGGTTATGCAGGCCACCGGAGTATGCTACCTGCTCGCGGTTGCATATTTTATTCATTTATGGTACACGATTCATCGGTCTATATAAATTGTTAAGTGCCACAGAGTGAGATGAAAGGTTGGCCGATCTTTTTTATTTTCAAGGAGGATAATTTGGGTAATTTCAAGCGATATAGAAAGGATGTCCTATTTTCCAGTTCCCGACAAATTATTTGTGTAACTTGTGAGAATGGGTGGTCAACGCATTAAGCGTTAACTGTAGCACGCGATATTGTAGCCTAATATTTAAAGTCCACCTTGACATAACAAGGCTATAAAAAGGACTCTTTTAGCCAGATGTTATTGTATTTTCTTAGTAAAATATCGACGTGAAAAAGTCTATGCGTTCAGAATACAATTTGTAGCATTATTTTGTGTGTTCATTAATAAGCATTTTATTACGCAGCTTCAAGCCATTTGGTTAGGGAAATATCTTGATAGTTTTGAAGCCGAAGCCCGTTAAAATAATAATTTTGCTATAGTTGTATGTTGAGGTAATTATGTGCCGGGGAAGGCTATACGTCAATAGAAGAACGAATAGGCTATTTGTACACTCTCCCCCCTCTTTCACACACACACGCAGTAACACACGCGCTCGCACTCCTACAAATGCCAGTCTAGTACCATGCATTTGGCCAAGGATAATCTATAACCCAGTTTGAAAATGATCAATAGGGGACAAAATAAACATTTCTGATGTGTGTCTGGGCCTCCTAATGCACAATAGAGGAGGATATGTGGTCCTTATATAGAGAAAAAATAATTGGGAGCCCATGGAACAGATTGCGGACAAAGCAATCAGTTATCAGCGCACTTTAGCATTCACTACAAGCCAGGCTCATTGGGCATTCCAAAATCATGCAAATGGGAATACTTTTTTGTAAGGCAGTAAATCAAATTTCTTCATCCATCTAACTATTGAGATGCTATAGACACCCTATGCTGACATTCTCTGTGCCTTATGGGGAGAAAAAAACCCCTCACAAGTACCCTCAGTGTCTATGAGGCCCGTAACCTTGTTTCCCTGGGGTTAAATCCAGGGGCATACGGAGGGCTCTGTCACTGTGCATTCAAGACTTGGTTAGAGGTGGTGAATGAGTTGGTTGAAGTTGTTAGGTCCCCATGGAGGTTGACCTTTTGGAGGACGATGCTGTATTCTTGCAGTTGTCACGGTCATAGTTGATGAGCGCTGAGGGTCGGCCAACGCACACAAGTGGTTTGCATGAAAAGAAAGGGCTCGACAACACTCCCATTGTGAAGGTTCAGAAAAAATCTGTCTCTCTTCTGTGCTCATAATTGCTTTTTTATGTTGATTTTGTACATTAATATTGTGCGAATCATTAAGGTTGAGGTTTGTTATTGTTATCTGTCTTTTTGGTTTAAAAGGGTGTGAACCTCAATTTTTTATTATAATTTACTTTTTATGCGTCTTGACAAAATGAGAGCTCTGAACAAAAAAAAAAGTTTAAAAAGGGAAAACTAATGATGCTGTTTAATGATTGGTAGACGTCTGTGTCATTCCCTTGGAATTCCTTGGAATCCTTGCATTGTCAGAGCCCTCGGCCACAGAAGATCAGTCGTCTCTCTGAGTACTTTGTGACTTACATCTTCTAGACTAGTGTCTTGTTTTCGAGCTTGTTTGTGTCAGCAGAAGACAACAATAATAACAATGGATGGAGAGGGAAAATAACGAGTTGCTGCCTCTCATCTCCCCTGCGACTCATCCAAGGGGGTGTTGTGTGACTCACATAATACTAGTGAAGAGGACCTTACTGCTGAATGGTTTAAGGAGTGGGAAAGACTCATTTTGGGGGAAACCATCTCCTCCACCTCAGGCCTATTTGTCCTCTAGATAGGCTTGTTTTTTAATAGTGGTGGCCTTTCAGTATCAATCACCCTTTGTACTCAAAGATGCATGATATTCATCAGGCCTTCTTTTACTGTAGCTGTGGCGTCTGGTTTTGCAGATTACCACTTCAAAACATGCCTGGCTGGCATCCCTAGTGTTTGAAGAGAAGTTGTGGTTTAACTGATGTTAGTTTGACCTTTTTAGTGTTTTCTTTAATTAGTGAAGTCAACAGTTTAGGTATCAACTATTAATTTATGTTGTCATTATATGTCAGCATTTTCTGCCAGCAATCTATTTCCATAAATCCAGGGTGGATGGAAAGTTGTAGTTGTATAGAGTGATGCACTTCATTTTTTCATTTTATATTTTATTGTAACATTTCTTATAATTTCCCAAAACACAGTTATTGTGAGTTAAAAAAATCCATGAGGACATTTTTCCCATTGGTTTTCTCACAAGGCTTAGAAAACCACCGCTACTTTTTTTTAACCTTTTCTCTTTCTGCCATGTAGATCATCTATCATACAGATCATTGCCACATTTTTCCATTAATGGATTAATTTGCAGTAAAAACATGGCCTCGCCTTTCACCTTCCCAACATAAGGACTATTGATGGCTGTGCTGAGTGCATAGAGAGGCGTGGGGTGGTGAGGTAGGGGGGTAGTTGTGTTCACAGCCCCAGGGTGTTGTTTAGTCGAACTTGCAGACTGTCACTCTGTGATTTATCGCACATAGTATACTAATAGTGACCAACCTAGACAGAGACATTATGGGGCATTAGAAATACTCACAACACTTAACACATGCTTTTTTTCCACACTTTCTTTTACAGATATATATTTTGTCACTGTTTTTTTCCGGTGAACCTGAAACCTGTATTTTTTTTTTTTCCCCTCTTTAAATAGTTGGTGGGCCTTCAGGACAGCATGTTATGTGTTAATTGAAGGTGCCACAAATGTTGGTGTTGGGTGTAGTTGAAATAACTATAAAAAACAGACATCAGACAATGTTCCTTGTTGAACCTTGTTGAATTCATCAGACAATGGAGGCTACAGTTCATTGAAAGCATGAGAGTTGAAGAGAACCTCAGCTCAAGGAAAGAAGAGGCCTTGCCACATTTTTTTTCCTTTACACAGTTACGAGACAGAAAGGCACGTCCTTCAGTTTAGTGGAGTTGGACAATGTGTACTCTAAAAGTGGGATCAGGAACAACAGCTGCCACATTTACATTCAAATAACTTTCAAGAGTGCCTACTTCTTGGTCACAACACCATGCGATTTCTCCAGGTAGCTCTCTCTCTCCCTCCTACCTCCCTCCCTCCGTCATACTGTCTTCCTCTCTCTTTGTCTCTTTCTACACTTCATATCCCGCAGCTGTCACCTGAAGTTCAGGCATATCATATACAGTCACATCAAGCCACACTTTGGGGAGATGCTAATAAGCAGAGAGGATTTAATCACACATTTCTGAAGCAGCATTCTCTCACTGAAGCCAAATTACCAAGCAGAGGCTTTATAGGCTGCATTGGGTTCGGGCCTCTTCTGTTTTATGTCCTTGTGTTTTAGTCAAGTGAGAGCATTTAGCATAGAATCAGGTTATCGGTGGTTTTGAACATCAAGGGCCTTCAACGTTTTAATTAATAGGGATCTGAGCAGTGGAGATTACATGCAAGAAAGCTATATCATTTATTATTTTATTTCATTTAATGCTATTAATTTTTGTGTGTTTTTCAGTTGCTGTATAGGTCTATTTTTTATTTGTGACTCATTTAAAAAGTATAAAAAAAGATTTTTATTGTGAAAGGACAGAGTTGTTAAAGGACAAACAGTCTACTAAGAGCTAACCATCCAAAATATAACCATGTCAGTGATTAGTGCATCAGTAACTCATTAACATGTGTAATTGTCCACTGTCCCAGGTGATCAGCAGTGGAAATTGACATGTAAATGTAAATGAGGTAACACATGACTGGTGTTAAGCTAACTGTTTTCTTGGGTACAACTGAAGTAGAAAACACTGAGCTGATTTTGTCACATTAAAGAAAGACTGAAGATTAGAAAGAAAGACCGAACCTAATCCTAATGCTAACCCTATCCTAATGCTATTGCTTGGGTTATTGGCAGTGTTCACTTGTGGTCATCCTGGGTGAACACATTTGTTGACTTCATAAATAACCTCTTTGTGGTTAAATACATTTTAAAATGTAGTAGGAATGAAAGCGGTGCCATACTGTGATAAAATGCCATTACATTGTCACATGACCAGCAGTGTTTTCTGTTGTGTGCTGGGTGTGCATGCAGAGCTCAGATACATGAAGAATAGATTTATATCACATTCAAAAAGGATAAAACTGGTTAAGAACATCCCTGTTAACAGAATAGGTGTGATTCATGGTGGTCATCACATTCACCTTTATCATCACATTCACCTCTTATCAAATTCTTCAAATCAATAATAGGTCTACCTGCATTGCAACTTACCTTAGTAATATCTTCGTTGCTACAATAACTTGCCCTGTGCTCTTTAAGAAGACAAGTTTAGGAGGTCCATTGTCTTGAACAGGGCTTGTTTCTTTTTACAACTGTGGTATTGTTTTGCTAGCTGAAGCCTACGGTTTGCATAGGACATGTCTCGCTTTGGTTTCTGGGAGTAAAAGGGGGCTGTAACACTTGACTTTAGACCTTAGGGTCATTGTTACAGATCCCAGCAGCCTAAGGCAACTGGCATCACTGATCTCTCGGGAAATGCTCAATACTGACCTGTGGTGTCTGATCAGGTCAGTACTTCCAAGACAATTTTTTTTGCCTCTTTCTGACAAAACACACCGGAGGGTAATGAGCATCTTTTGATGATTGATTTTGTATGAGTGTGTGTGTTGGGGGGGTGGGGGGTGGGTTGAGGTTTTGTGCTATTCATAGCCTCATTGGTCTTGTTTGTATAGCTCTGTGTTTTAAAACTCAACCCCCCCTTCCGCGATGGGAATTGGATGTGAGGCCGCACCAGTTATTGAGCTGACATGGCAAGGGGTGTGTGAAGGGGCTTGAAATTTTGCACTTGAGCCCCCTTTTTAAAAGAGAGTCAGGTTTCTTGTCTTGAGCTAGCTGGGAACAGAGCACTCTTTGTCCTGTGTTTTACCCTACACATGTAGCAATTTCTGAAATGATTCACATAAGCCAGTTGAGGCTAATCATGATTTTGAGGGGGCAAAGCAGGGGGATTCAGGTTTCAGCCTCTGTCGGGATAGCTTAATTTACCGGTCCATTTTTAAGCACACCTCATGCATATCTCGTCCACAGTAAATCACACCAACATAATGGTTCAGGATCCGTCACAGAGTACGCCTTTGTTCTTCTCCTGGCCCTGTCCATATTTCAGTGTTGGATTAGCAGTCGTATTATCCACAGACAAATGTTGAGGAATGTTTGACCAATAAGATCAGTGTGAGCGACATTTTTCGCAAATAAGACTTCAGAGTGAAGGCCTATTAGGAGTGCATTCTTGAGTGTTGTGTTTCAAGCATAAACGGATTTCAGAGACCCCACGAAGTTTTTTTCAAATTGCACATCAGCTGCTTACAACGAATAAATCCCAAGAGACTTAGAAGATGATGCTCTGGGGACTTGATAAAATTACCTGTGAGTCTTTTTGAGCAGAGCCTTCAGAAACCCATTATTACCTTTCATGACCCATGACTGTGCTTCAGAAAGCACAATTTAAAAACGTGACTAAGCTTAAAACCAATGGCAACGCTCCAGCTCTGGCCTCTGACACATCTTTATCACACTGGAGCTAGGGATTGAGATAGAGGAATAGAGAGAGGAGGAGGAGGTGGTGGTGGAGGAGGAGGAGGAGGAGGAGGAGGAGTGAAAAGGAGAGGAACAAGAGAAGGGTTGCGGCGGGACATGAAGCGTAAAGTGACACGTAAATAATATGATGTCCTTATGGTGTGTGAAGGTTATACAGCCAGGCCACTTCCTCTGACAGCCATCACATCCGTGGCGCCCATCAGACTAACAAAGTGGCCCCCACCAATTTCTTCTGCACGTATGGGTGCCTCCCTTCAGGAGAGAGAATTGGGGAGAGCGAGAGGGAGCGAGGGAGGCTCCCTCGTGGCGTTTCATCATGTGGCGGATAATCTTATGCAAGATGGTGAAATGGCAGCTAATGTGCAGGTAATGAGCCTCCCGTGATTTACAGTCGAAGGGACATTGTTGTAAGTGAGGGTTACATCTGAATGTCACGAAGGCCACTGCACCGGAAAAATTAAAAATAACATTATCGGGATAATTGTTGTGGTAGAGTGTGTGTGTGTGTGTGTGTATGTGTCTGAGTGTTACATCCCCTAGTGGAATTACAGCTGTTTGTGAAGGAGACTAACATGTATCAAGATGTTTGTTTGTAACCCGGGGAGATTAAATACATTTGTGTTCATTAGAAGTCAGCCCTTAGCTGACTGCATCCAGCTGTATGTTTTTCCCCTGTTCTAAAGGCTCTGCTCTTTGGCATCTGCTAAATTGATTGTCATGGTCATCCACCATCCATATGACCTGAGGGTAAAAAGCAGCAATCTGGGACATGCAAAGCTTTCATAGTGCTGGGACCACAACCATCTCTTTACCTCACTGCAATCAAGGTGTCCCTTTACGCTTGTCGAGGGCAAATCACTTGGGCAGCATGGCTTCTATGCTCACTTCCTGGGACCTCATATCCTCACGGTGGAGACGAAATGTTTTCCCAGATGAAAGACCACTTTAAGCTGTCAGATGCAACAGCAATTAAGGTCACACAATTAAAAAGCTTACGATGGGATTTCGCTTCAATGCCAGAGCGCAACCCAATAAAAAATGTGCAGTCATGCGGCAAGGCTGTGTAGACATTGCAGATAATGATGGGTGGCCGTTTAATACAATTAAATGAGTTTCATGATTGCAGAGGAGAGCTGAACAAAGAGGATGTGTATAGCATGCCCTTCTGTACTAGGAAAAACTGACCTGTAACTTCACACAAATTGCCATTTGCACGTCAGTGTTCTAGCCTATGTGTGCTAGCATATATTACCACAGCCTCATTTGCTCTTCAGTACAGAAGGGAGTTGTTTGTTCATCTGTTTGCCGTCTTCCATGAACTCAGCTGCCAGCGTTAGTTAGTAAGTTCTGTGTGGTGTGATCCTTTCCTCCCACTTGACAACAGATAATGAACCTTTTCATGAAGGTCTTGGTACTCCTGATCGCGTATTGTTCATCCCAAACTCATGAGAGGCGAGTTGCAGTCTTTTTTTTTTTTATCAGTTTTTAGTATTTTCAGTATTTTTTATCCTTTCCTTTTTGAGATTTCCCATTTCGAAGATGTGCTGTTGGTAGCAATGCCGGTGGAACTCTTGGGGATGTTTAACCTTGATGGGTATGAGGCTTTGTCCATAGTCATGCTCTTCACTTCTTTAGCACTGTTCATATTGAAAGCCGCAATCCTTCAATCCATCAGTCCTGTTAGGAACATCATGCTCCAACTCAACGTTGTGTCATGTTCCCTGTTCTACTGCCAGTGACTCAGTGCTGCAGTCCCTCTCCATTGTTCCCCTTGCGATTCTTGTTTTTTTCTGTCTGCATTTGACAGATAAAAAAAAATAGATATGTGCTGCTCTATTCTTAATGCCGAGGACGACCTTAAGCACACTGCTTGTGTGAAGATTTTCTCCAGCAAGGTTTTGCTGTCTTGGTGTCGACAAAGCCAGAGGCTTAACCTAATGATATTTGCAAACTAATGCAAGTAAATGAAGTGTCTTTAAGCAGTTGAGCAGAAGCTGCTGCGACTCGTTGCTAGTGACAAGGAGTTAATATGTCCCCATGCTAGTGGCTCTGCTTGCCTGTTTGTTTGGCGTACACTATAGCTGTCACACGCCATTGGCATATGCCATGGCTGTCAGTGAAGAGCTGACAAAGAGGCCTTTTATGCTCGTTATTTATTTTTTTCATTTTGGGGCCAACCATTGTTCTGTTCTGTTCTGTTGCACTGAAATAAAACAGGATGTTAACAAAAAACAGAACATTGGACACACACAGGCTATAAACCAAGTTCAAATGTTAAAACAACAACCAAGAACATAAACAATTCCATAGTTATCATCGCAAGGCACGGCACAGCCACATATAGGCCTTTTAAAACTGTGCATCACACTTATTGAGCTTTTTTGACTTTTGGAGGTCCAGATTAATCTACTCTGTCATGCTTAATCTTCCCCTCAGATGTTAGAGATCTCAATATGTCCGTGTTTGTGTTTATTTAACACACCCTATCAAAATCAACACTGAACACTGGTATTAATGAATCTCACAGAAAGCACATGCTGAGAGATGTGGATTTTTTTCCTCCTTGAACCAGAGCAAACAAGAGTGCGGAAGAATCATGCCAGCGTGCATGCTTTCTGCTAATAGAGATATTAAGGGTTCCAAAACATTGTCAAGAACTGAATAGGGCTAGATTCAGAACTAGATTTTAAGTCTATGTGCTGGCTTTAAAAATGTAAAATGCTACAGTTTGAAGAGCCCAGAAGGAAGAATTATTCATGCTATACAGTTCTGCTGTTTCTTTGCAATGCAAAATCTTAATTTACAGAAATGATAATTAGCATTTTTGACTAAAACAAAACTGAAATGATTAATAGTTGCAGAATTTAATTCTGTATTGTGTGTGTGTGTGTGTGTGTATTCATATTTTTTCTTTTTTAGTCTCATAAAGTGCAGATCTCATTAGCTGTTAAGGGAACAGACCCCTGGCGAAGCGGAGGGCGATACACATGGTTCTTTGTTGCCATTGTGGACTGGCATGCTGTCAGGGCTCAGTGCGTGCCCGGCTTGAAAAGCTTTCAGGGACAGGAGGTGGGGGTGGTGAGGGTGCTGAAAGGGAGTTGTCAATATATTTTGTGAGAGAGTAAGGCAGCAAAGTGGAGTGATCGCTCTCAGAGGGCGCTCCCTTTAAGCTGTTATTCTATAAATATTAATCAGGCCCACTAGCCTGCCTGGAAGCCAGTAAGCGCTTGGCCCATGTCACCGGCCCAAACCTGGACGTGACAAGTGGCAACAATAAAAGGGGGTGTGGAGGGGAGGTCCATCGGATGGGGGACCGGATTCCAGGCGACTTTTGATGACGTGTCTCATTTATGTCTCGGTTTTATAATTCATGAAAAGGGGTCTGAAAGTGCTACCCTGAAAAGCTGAGAGGCTGATGAAGGCATTCCAGTGTCCACACACACACAATGTCCACACACACACATACACAAAGTGGCCCCAATAAATTCCTGTGCACAGACAGAGTGTCTGGAGACTCTGTCTGAGTTGTCATCTTTGAACAGGTGAGCCATCTGTGTTTTTTATATCATTTCATCCTCTTTCTTTTGCTTACTTTTTAAATAATTAACTTGTTGATCCTTTGTGGTCAGCTTTTGCCAAATTTGTTTCTTTTTCTAAACAAAAGACAGGGCAGCACATTCTTATGTCACAGGGGATAATTGAAGGATTTGCAGGAATATTGCACTCCTATTTTCTGTGTATAAGAACAGATGGTTAGCAAAGGTCCAGCAGTGGTCTCTATATGGGCGTTCCTCAAATGTTTTTTGTTTTACTCTGGTAACTCCTGACTGATTCTGGCAGATATGGAACGAATGAGGCTCAAGACTGGCATAGATATGGCAAATTGATGCCAAACCAGGGCCAGAAAGTGTGTATTGCTGTTTGTCCAAAAACCAAAGATGACCTCAAATTAGCAATATCACATCTTAATGGCCATTTCAGGTCTTGTTTGATTTGGCATTTGGTGTGTATACTTATATACCCTGAGGCATTTTAAGTTGCAGATGTATCGAGCAACACAAATGCGTTTTATTGGCGGGGAGTACTGGGGGTTAAAAATAGAGGGTGGCATGCATTATGTATCGTTTGCTGTCACAGGAGTTTAAGCAGTCACTCTTCTTGTTACTCAGAGCCTTATCACCATGGAGTGAAATAACCTTTAGAAAAGATCACCGGCCTGCTTCTCCTCCTCCGGTCTCTTCTCCCCTCCCTGCTGCATGGCTCCTTGCCTGTTTGTGAGCCGAAAAAACAACAACATCCCTCTCCCTTGATGGCACAGCGAGCGTCTTCTAGAAAGTGGCGTGGATTCGGCCCACATTTGGCAATGGCCCTCTTTGGCCACTCGGTCAGTAGAGAGCATGCCATCCATCCCTCCTGGGCCCAACTTCTGGGCATTTAAAGCACTCTGTGCCGAGTGTAGTCTATGTGTTATTGCACTGTTATCTGTAATAGTTTGCTTCTTCCCTGGCCCTTGGCTGCTCTCCAGTGATCACTTGTGCATTATGCTTTGGCCTCACTACAAGTGCAAAGGCATCCAGAGGATGGGCAGGGACCTTTCAGCACATATTAGCTCTGCATTCATTATTTGCACAAGCATATATCCTATTCATGTAAAAATAGCGAAAGATTTATCATTCACACTTGGGCGTGTGTTGGGAATATAACATCAGTTGCCATTTGTTAGTTCTCCTTTTGCCCTAGTTCTTAGATAAACGCTATGTGAGGTGATGGTGAGGTGACTAAAATCCTTTAAGGTGTAAAATCAGGCGGCTTAAGCACTCCTCTACGTTTGCAATGAATGTGCTAGTGAGTTGATGCAATATTTTAGGGTTGTGTTGTTTCTTTTTTTATCTTCACCCCAATCCAATGAGAATATTTGGTGCATTTCAAATGCAAAGGAAGACAGTATATTTAGCTCAGATGAGGGAAAAACATTATCTTCATGGCCCTTGTGCTTATCCCTGTGTATTCTGTTAATTCAGGAACATCTGTGTCTAATCTTAGATTACAGATAATCTTAGCTCTACACTTACAATACAAAAACAATTGGTTTAACTTTGTTTTCAGATTTACTCCAAGCTGCAATAACTTGCTGATTGGATTCTTATTTATCGTTCATGTGGTTATGTCTTATTATGATCCTAATGGTGTTCGAAATCATTTTAATGCAAAGTACAGAGGTCATTTTGGAATGTTGATGGATTTTTTTTTTCTTTGGACATGTTTTCTATTGAAATCACTCTGCTCAGATCATATTATCTCTGTTTACATGGGTAGGCAGGGCAGTTCAATAGAACAAAATGCTCATTAGCGGAGAAAATTATCTTATAACGTATAAATTCAAGTTGGAGTCAATGGGATGTACATCTAAAGAATGTAAATTAATTTCATTTTAAAGTAAAAGAAACTTAACAGAGCCTTACAATGTAAGATAATCTAATATGCACTCTTAGCTGGGGTCTAAATTTCTTCAAGAGAAACTTTACGGCCTGGCTTCCTTGGTGCTGCCGAAGCAAATAGAGTTAAATTGAAAAAAGTGACAAATTATCTCAGAGTCAGGTCCACATCTATTCTCTTCAGTGTCCAAGAATGGCAAATAAAAATGTCAGTAAATGCGGCTGGTAATGGGGAAATTCTCACTCATAAATATTCATTCACATTCATCTTTTGTGTTAATATGGCTAAAAATATGTGCATGGGTGAGAACGTTCATATGTCTAAGTCAAAGAATACTGAAGCATTTTCTATGCATAGTAATGCTTAGTAAGGAAATGTTGAACACCATATTATATGCCTGCAAAAGATTTAACCCTTTTTGAAATTGGTCTATTACAGAATTGATTCTAATGCTGGTCATGGTAGGGTGTGATTAGCCTGGTTGCTACTTGATGCGTTCTTTTTGGAGCAGGATTTCAGTGTTGATGATAGGCATGCAATATTTACAGAAAGATGAGCAAAAGTTTCTCAGAAACTATGCTTCAGGTTGTTTGTATCGATTTTCTGAGAGGTAATAATGTCTGCCATATCTGGTAGTTTGGGTATATGAGATACTGAGCACTTCCTGCAGTATCACCCTGCAAGTATCCTGTCTTTCTGGCCAGTTGAATGATCTTGAGGACCGTGGGGGTGCATAAATGTGACCAGCATGTCACCACCTTCAGTAGATGTTTCGATGATGGATCCCAGCCACTGTTTACAATTATACAGATAGGCAATATACTTCCTTGGGAGTCAGTCAACAAAAGTGACTCCAGTATAACACTCTGCTTGCATTGTTTTCATAATCTGATTGCTATACCATGTGTCACTCATAACCTCCTCATCACTCTTTTCCTTGTCAGATGTTGGGACATAAAAATACAAGCAAAGTCATCTCTTAGTAGATGGCTTTTGCTTTGCATTTAGTGGAATTTGTCTCCTTGTTATTTTATAGTATAGAGTAGTATAGAGTTGACCCAAAATACACTAATCATTTGGAACCCGACTTTATTTTTGTCTGAAAATATATACAATATATGCAAACAAGTCAATATAGTCTAAATACTTCACTTAATATTAGTAAACAGCTAAGAGGGCTTTATTGTAAGATGTTGAAAATTAACTTAACTAAAAATGTTTCATGTTTTTTTTTTTATTTCTAAAAATTATCTGACTATCACATCTCAGATTTTTCTGTATTTCACACCAACTTTTTGGTCTAGTTTTCCCTCAAAAAGAAAGCCCTACAAACAATCCTATTTGTCATTGTAGCCTGCTTATTATTGCCTGCAAACGTTTTGTACATTCAGTACTTGAAAAGGTGAGATTGCATTTTTTTAAAAAGCTAAAAACATTTAAAACTCACTGAAATATTGAATTTTGAAATGGGAAGATTTGATGCTTGAACATAATAATTTCATTGATTGCATACATTCCCATGTAGTGCACAAAACAAGCTTAAGGTCAAATATGAATCATCAGGGTAATATCTAGGCGTGGTAAAATAAATGCAGCCATACTCAGTGAAATTCCATTATTTGGTGAGGCTTAACATACAGAGATGCATATAGATTAATATACCCCTCACTAAATACAATTTGCTGAGAGGATTGTTTTGTTGAAAGGCTTTATCCCCCCTTAGCAAACCAGATGTATATTCTAAAAGACAATATATATACATTGCATAAAGCCATGCTAGAGCCTAACACACATATTGTAGAACTTTCCAGCATTATTTTGCCATCGTCCTTTTTTTTGCCGTTTTAAAGATGACTCGTAATTCTTAAAAATGGTTGTAATTAGTATGGACGTTTTCACTTTGGCTAGGTCTCTTGCAACAGAAGGTATTGATGTTGCCAGTGTAGAGCTCTTTGTTTTCTTTGAATGGAAGACTGCTGTATGTCAGCAAAAATGGCTATGAGGGGCTCAGTGTTTGCGGCTCTCCATTTATTTTTAGGAGACAGACACACATTACTTGGGCTCATGTGAAAGACTTGGTGTGTGCAGGAATTAAATATTAACCACCTTCAAATTCATGCTGGATGCAGTCACCGGGCCAAAGAGATGGGAGAGAAATTGTACAGACTCTTTTTAATTCAGGGAATCCTAGATGTCCTATGTATTTCCATGTCAGAGCATCCATTTCAAGAGGGTTTTTTTTATTTGAAGGAGACGAGACGACATGACTCAGACTTCCACTGAAACTTAAAACCGGAGTTATAATCAGGAAGAAGTTCTCTGAATTGCGGGGTCTCATCGCAATTTTATGTTTCCAAGGTTGCTCTTCACGTAGCAGAAATGTTCCTTAGGATCAAGTGTTTTGCAGTTGCTGTATAATATGTGGAGGAACATGGGCCTTGTTGAATAAATAATGGAAGCACTCAATTTGTCTGCATAAAAAACAGGCTTGAAGTAGGGAACTCTCATTTCACCATAGGATTAGCTGCCTTTATAACTCTTTAAATGCAATAGGCTACCCCCACCACATACAGCTCTACATCATCCGTTTGCCTTTTCTCATCAACTTGTATGTGTGTAAGGTACGTAGCCTACATATGGGTGTATGGCTTATAGTGTGCGGTGCTCCCCACACATATCCGATAGAGCTCCACTAGGTAGGCCCGTGAAGTGGTTGAATAGTATATTAGATTTGACAGAAAGGCAGAGCGGGGCCTTGGGAGGCCTGCTGTGAGAGGTTTGTGTCTGAACATTAGAGGCCGTGTCAGCCCTGATTAACCATACCTCAGTGCACTGAAGTCAGTGAAAACATGGACGTGCAATAGCTTGTGTGTCTAATTATGCGGCCGTGCTATGTGTCGCAGAAGTGTTTTGTGTACTAATTAGGTGATTAATAGTTAATGAAATAATTAATAAAAAAAATAATTTAAATATTCCTTTGAAAGCCTTGGGCTCTGAAACCCATATGCGCATGAAACCGGTGACCAGAAATGGACAAGTTCATTGCTTTTTGGTGCGAGTTGACCGAAACTTTATCTCTGCTCCATGGTCTCTTAAAAAGGATGCTTCCTCAATATTTGTTGTTAACATGCATCATTGAAATGGTTCCAGTATTGTGTGTAATAGCGTATAGCTTGTAAATAAGTGGCAGGCTTCTGAATGGCAGCGTCAATCTGGTACGAGCTAGCCGTGAAAGCGATCCCCTGAGCTTTTATGGCAAAATGGATCCCTTGAGTCTGGCTCTCAGAGCTGCGGTGCTGGGTCTGAAATGGCTCTGCTCAGATGGATCATCCTCCTCAAATCTTGATGAAAGGGGGCACGTCAGCTTGAATCTTCGTCTCTGTCTCTGGTTCCTCCACCCACCTACTGCGGTGTGATTCAGACAGTAGATATGCATGTTCTCAAAGTATATATGTGTGTGTGTGTGTGTGTGTGTGTGTGTGTGTGTTTTGAAGATGACTTGAGCTTATGTAACTCGGAACAATATAATGAGCCCATTAGTTTGCAGAGCAATGGGATATTCCTTTATTAATTAGTCAAATTTCATCCGTCTTAATTCTGGTCCTCTAATTCACAATGTCATTTTGCCATCAAAATGCTGCGTTACAATGGCCGGGTTAGGGGCTTTTGTTGGAGTGCTCTTCTCCATTTACAAGGCAGTGCAGTGACTTGGTTGTAAAGAAAAGGTCAATTTGTCTGCTTCACAGAATAAGTGCTTACTTTCCTCTAAAGGAGAATCTGTTATACGCACAGTACACAGTGTTGCAATCCAGTTGTGTTCTGTAGAGGAAGTGTGAGGATTTTTTTTTGTTCCCATAAGGATATTTGAAGAATGTAAATGTGCATGCACACCCTTTATTCACACTTCTTCTTCCAGAATTTAGCAGAATTTAGAGAAACCTCTTTTGAGTGTCTTTTTTAGTGTTTGTTTCATCCAAGTTTTTTCCCCTCCCCTTTGGAATGGGTGTCTGCATAAGTATTAGCAGAAACCCAAGATGAACATTCAGCCGCCAGAAGAAAAATCTGCAGTGTTTAGGGATTGTTTTTTTCTCTTTCTGATTTGCACCACGGCAGGGGCTCTGTTTGCTGCTGACCCAGTGAGCGTAACTGGAGACTCCCCGACGAGGTGAGGTGAGGTTCGGTGGGTCTCTCCTGGCTCACTTGTCACTAATAGGCACGGGGGAAAAGGAGCATGTTGAAGTCCCCCTCCCCTCCCAACAACAACAACAAAGTCCTTTCATGACATCCCGTTGGCCAGGGTTTATGCTCATTCACACAGGAAGTCTCCTCACAGTCTCCCTCGGTCCTTTTCGGGCTCTTTTTACGAGTGATTGCCGATTATAGGGGACAGGATCCACACTTGATTGCTGGCGGGGTGCAGATGAGCCGATAATGAGCTTCCCCAAGAAATTGGAAGAGGTGGTGTGTAGATCTAAGTATTGTTTTTCTTTGCTCATTTTTCATAATTGCTCTCTCCCTTTTTTTTTTTTAAAGTACCCATTTGTCCATGTGTTTTTATATCCTTGCTGGTGTTTTGGGGGGATCAGAAAGATTGCTAAAGCATGCAAGGTGTCAGCAGGTGGAGGTAAGAGATAAGAAGTGTGCAGATGTTTGGGTGTTGAAGTGTTTGATGTGCACAAGCGGAGCGGGAGAGAAGTTTTGATGCCATTTGATGAATATCACATTAAACCCTTTTCCCATTTAAACCTCCCTCTGCAAAAGGGAGCACCAACACATTGTTTACTGAATCCATCTCATCACTAAAGGTTATTACGTGGATATTATCCTCATTACAGTTTGTAAATATGTGAGTAAATTATGATTTACTGAGACAATTTAATGCACATGCAAAGCGGCTGCAACATTTTCTTCTTCAGCAATGCACAGGAACGATCGCTAATTCAATACTTTTTAGACCAATGTGTGCATTATATTGATGCAGTTCAAACTGGCATCATGTACAATGAACTACAGCCTTCATCATCTTGTTGTGTATGACTTAAGCGGTTGTGTATGACTTAAGCGGTTAAGTCTTTATTCAAGCCACTGGAGTCAATGTGCACATGAGGAACAAATGAACGGCTCATTCTAGTGAACTGTATGCAATGTCATTCTCAATATGTGCACACTAGAAAAGGGAAATTGATATCCAATATAAAGCCTCCTTGTCTTCTGACTGTGAAAGATGGCCGGTGTGTGGCAAATGCGATCATGTTCTCTTGCTTCAAGTCGATCTGGAGGACCTCTGTGTCAAGAAGAAGCCCGGCATCTGAGGAACAGAGCTCTCTGAGAACACATCTCCCATCGGTTATCGTGCGAGAGGTCAAAGGGCGTATCTCAATGATGGGGGTAATCAAGTTGATTAATGACATAGGGCTTGAGCCGAACCTGTGATTGTTACCTACTTCGTGTTGGTTCAGTCAACCAGGACCCTTTTTTAAATTCAAAGCAATGTGTCGTGGCACGTGAAGCCAGATTGAGTTCTTAAGCTTGGATTCGCTCCATCTGTTTGGGTATTGCCTTACTCTAGACAAGGTGTGAGGTCCTGCAAACAATGGCTCTGAGGTCTTGTTTAATGTCTGGCATGAAGCGTTTTTCTCTTTTTCCCCCGTAATATTGTATCTCTCAATCTCACTGAAAAGCTCAATTGATTTCTCCTCACCAACCTAGTTTTTTATTACATCGTCCAATTACCAGGGCTGAAAATATTCGTATTAGCTGACAAGAGGAGAAATATGCATAACATGTCAAGAATGTGAAGTCCTATTTAAAGTAATTGAACACTTGATATGAGCTTAGTTGGTGGGCAATTTTCCTAAATGTTGCATGCCTGTCATATTTATTTCTGAAACTGCCAAAGTTGCCTTTACATCCACCTGGAATGGTTCATCAACACTTTGTTTCATGCTTGTTGCTATTTTTAGACTTTCTTTTGCCACAGCTTGTTTAACAATGTTTTCTGTAAACCAGATATTTGGAACTCTGACAGCATTGTGTGTACGTGTGTGTGCCTGCATGTGTGTCTGTGTGCCTGTGCGCATGCATATGTGCATTTGTTTCTTCCTCACTCATCAGAAGCACAAGGTTCTTGCCGAATCCTTCCACAAAACCATCAGATGAAAGAAAATCGCTCTTCCGGGGCCCAGCAGAGATTTCAGCTGGAATGCTGCACAGCTCAGCACGCCCTTGGACACAGGCAGTTATCTGACATTTTGCAACAGAGGGATAATTGCTTGAAATTCGCAATAATCTCCAAACAGTGTTTTTAAAGTCTTCGAACAGAAGGTCAGAAGGATGCAATTTAATTGAGACGGGGGGTTGGGCGAGAGGAGGAGAGAGTGCTGCAGGAGGTAGAGGGAGGTTTTGTGCTGTGTTAAAACGGAGGGTTGTTGATACTACAGCTCTACTAAATGGAGGCTGAAAGTCTCCATTAGCATATTGGTTAACTGCATACAGCAATGTTCTGTTTTTTTTTTTTTTGTTGATTTTTCACCACTCTTTGGGGATGTGCTTTGTCCCATCACATTTATTTATTTTCTGCCAACTGTATTATGCTCTTTACAATACAAAAAAAAAAAAGAAAAAAAATCAAGGACGTATTAATAGAAAGGGATATTTTTCTTTGCTAAATTTCTTATTAGGATGCCAGAATGAATGCAGTCCTTCTAGTCATTTTGCTCAGCTGGTGCAATGCACGGACCAGCGACTGTTGAAACACACACTGGGTCCCACCGGACAGCCTCATATGTATTTTGGTCTGTCTCCGATTCTCCCTAATATCCACTGGATGAAGGAGAGATATTATGCATGTAAGCTCTTGTACCTTGTGTAGTGTGGCACCAGCGAACAAACACACAAACAAGAGACAATGCATCAGGTCACCAGAGATTTGGGTCTATTCTGTGTTAAATTATGTATTGCTTTCCATTTATTGTGAAACCTAGATTAGCATGGGCGATGTGTACTTATTTATCTCTGGCTTTGATGGAGTATGCATTATTTATGACTCTTTTCTTTTTGCCTCTTGGTTTTATGCCCACCCCACCTCACACCAATTGATAATCATTGCGAGACATGTGCCCTATCCAAACTTTGGGAACTCTTCGATGGCCTGATCGTTTTTTTTTTCTTCCTTTTCTTGCACAAACTACCAGTGAACCCAGAGATGGCTTTAACAGGCAGTGGGATTTGTCATTTAAGTGTTGTGGGGTGCCTTAGATGGAGTTGTGTACATTCTCAGTTAGAGTTTTCAGATTTCAGAAACCTGCATCTTCTATCATTTTCTACACTGGCAGTATTGTGAGTGTTTTGACATATTTTACATGATGTTGGTGCTGGCGTAAGTTGGCAACCCCCTCCCACACATGCACTTACTATTTCCCTCCTACATAGATGCACACATATTCAACACACACACTCACTTACCTCTGCTAAAAAATCAGCATCATCACACAAACACACCTCCCTTCAAAAATAAAGGGAGCTTTACTATCCTCAGTCCTTTGCACATACTGCTTGTTACTCGATTCCGGCCTCCTCCGGTAGCTGAGAGTGGGTGTGGATCTGTAGCTGGGACCCTGGTGGCTGGAGTCCTGCAGGTCCAGACCCGTCCCTGGGGACTCTCCGGTTACCGGCTCAGCATCCTGCTGTATTAGCAGGGCCATGGTGCAATAACAGTCCACCATCTGGAACTGTGAGCAGCAGCCTGGCCGCCTTAGCACGGCCTAGCCACTCTCACCTCAATTAAGTGCTGTTTGTACAACCAGAGTTTTTTTTTTCCTCCCCTCCTTCTCGCTCTCTTTCTTTCTCACTCTTTAATTTTCCCTCACTCTGACTTTTCAGTTGCCCTTTTTACTTATTTCTCTGGCCTACCAAGTTCTGTTGAGTTTCAGCACACCCTTCCATTTCCTCCTCGTGAAGACCCCTCATGGTCATTCTTGGGGCTGCTGCTGCAGACCCGCTGTTGGGCTGTTTCTTTTCATTTGAGCGGAAAGTGCTGAATCTAACCTTTGTTCTTGGCGTGAGGCCACAGAGCTTTGCGAGGGTGAACGTGGGTTTGGGATGTGGGTGGAGAGAGAGGATGCTCTCATCCTGACCTTGCTTTGGCGGAGGACAATGGATGCACTTAAACCCCTCATCCCACCCACCCATTTCTTTTGCCTCTCTTTGCCCTCGGTTTGGCCCTCTTTCGCCCCTTTGGCCCTGTCTGCCCAAAGGCAGCATTAGGCCTCTTACAAAGGCCCACGGTTTTGCCTTAGTTTTGCCTCAGCTCAAAGCAGTCTGAGCTGGTCTGGCCGCGTCAGCCTGAGCGTGTTGTCTGTGAAGTGTCTAGCAACAGATGCAAAAAAAGAGGGAAAAAAACACCTTGTGTCCATGTTAGAAGAGCATCGTAAACACGCAATGCCTTTCTCTAAGAAATGGACCTGTCATCTTAAATCCGCCACCTGCCACGTGAATGGTGCTTCTGTCTGTTTTCTGGCGGAGTAACAAGCAATGCTGAAAAGTTTCATGTACCGTTTCTGTCCCCGTCTAGCTTAAAGCTTCAGTATGACTCATTACTTTACTAATGGCTCAGCGTTTCAGTTCCGGATTTGATCGAAGCCTTGGAACATCATTTCGACCCCCCACCCCCCCCCAACACACACACACACACACACACACACACACACACATTTGCACACATACACCCATAAAATGTGTCTAAAGAGCATCTAGAGCCTGAAGGGCCTTCAAGGGTAGTGGTGGACTAGCTAATTAATGCAAAGTACAGCGTTGGGATTCCTGCTCATAACTATTCCTTCATGCAGTCGGAGTAATCAGTGGTCTTTCACAGATGTGGAGAGGCCTAGCCCTCACCAGAGACTCAGCATACAGCCCTTCCTCCCCGGGCTAATAAATCAGCCTACTCAACAGCACATTATGCTATATGCCTGTGTGTGTGCGTGCGTGTGTGTGTGTGTGTGTGTGTGTGTGTGTTTGAGTGTGTGAGAGAAAGAGTGAGTGTATGAATGCTGTGCACCTAGGCTTTGGATCAACAGTAAGCATACAACCCCTTCTGCATCAGCCACATAAGCACACTCCTCCGACTACATTAGGGGATGTCTACTGTATCAGAACATACCAGTAGAATACTCAAAATCCATGCTGAGTAGGAATATATGCCGTTCACAATGCAATGGTGAATCTAGCTACTGGCATTAAAAAAAGGTGGCTGAACATACGGCTTGAACAAATGTGGTCCTCACAGTATTTTGTAAGGACAAGTAGGAAGAATATTTTTTTGTTGGTACTTTTTCAGATGGGTAAGTCCTTGCTATACATTCATGTGCAAGATCAGGGATGATGGAGAGGCTTATGGCTTCGGAGTTGTTGAGGATTGTAGAGATCTGCTCACGTCCACACTGGTGTCACTCACAGAGCAAGTTGAGCTGGGTTGGGGGGGCGCCATTTTTCCTCTTATAGGCCGGGGCTTATCTAAGGCTCTTTTGGCCCTGAGCTAAGCAGGGGTTTGGGGTTAATAGGCCGTCCAGGGCGCTTGGTGCCACACTGTCCGCTTATCGCCGCTCCAGGGCGAGGGGCAAAGATGCCAGCGCGATGCAGGTATCAGCGGCCGCCAGCCGTAGGACTGACATTCCCAGTGCCCACCCCCAAGCAAGCCCTTTCTCCGCCAGCTGCTTAACGCCTCAGCACCCCACCGCGCTATCGCAGATGACCATCGGCCTGAGAGCCACATTTCATCACCACTGAAGCCAGCTGCTGAAAGAGGGAAAGAGAGCCCAGAAGAAAAGGGGAAAGAGGGGGAAAAGAGAAGGAAAGAGAGAGAGAGCAAATCACAAATGGATTGATTTCCCTGGCCAGCTCTGCCATGGAGGTTCTCCCCGAGCGCTGTCACATTGAGATGATGTGTGTTTAGCTCAGGCACCGAGTGTGTGTGTGTGTGTGTGTGTGTGGTGGGGGTTGTGATGGGGAGGGGCGGGCAGTTAGTAACGGTGGTGGTGGCAGGAAGTTTAGAACAGAAAAATAAATCTGGCGAACACGGCCCAACACAGATTATCGCACAGTTTAAATTAAGATCTGACTGTAATTAGAAAGCATGGCAGGGCAACTGCCAGATGAGAGTCCTTTTTTCCCTTTGCTTTTTGCTTTTTTAAAAAAGAGTCTGGCTCTGCAGATTTTCAGCATTATTCCCGGGAGAACCAGCGTCATTTTAGTTTCAATCATTTTGCCAGTTCATTAACCTCCAGCAAAAAATGTATTAAAAAATCACACAAACAACAAAATGGCCGACTCAGCACATCTAACAGCTTTCCATCAACCCCCCAACACACACACACTCACACACACACACACACACACACACACATATATATATATATTCGCAGGCACACACACAGACACACAGTCTGTCCATCCATCCTTGGTCCCCTCTCTCCCTGTTTTTGCCATATCAGACTAACATGAATTTCAGCCCGGGAGAGCAGTTTACCCCACCATTCATTTGGTTAATAGATCCATTAGGCGAGTATAGAGAGAGGGTTAGAGCCATCAGAAAGAGAAAAGTGTGTGTGTGTGTGAGCGAAAGGGAGCGAGAGAGAGAGAGCAGGGTGTGGAAAGCTGGTGGAGCTGAGTGTGACGAGTTCATTTGGGGTAATTTATGACATGGTATGTGTGCGTGCTTGCGTGTGTGCATGCATGTGTGAGTGAGGGAGAATATGTGTGTGTGTGTGTGGTGTGTGGCATTGGTCTGCGTGTGCCAGCTAGTCTCTCTGGGATGCTCAATCCTCCCCCTGCCGCTGTGTCCTCACCTTCAAGCACACACCTCCACTCCCCCTGCCCAGGGCCAGCAGCCACTCCGGAGCTCCACACATGCTTCCACTGATGCAAGCATGATGTAAGGACACTTACATCACACACACACACACACACAGTACTCAAGCAGGAAGAAAAACAATAGAGAAAAGAGGATAGAGGAGAACCACAAATAGACTGCGGTTTTTATCCATCTTCAACGATGCCATCACTTCTAAGTGGGAACAAAGTGGAGAGAGACGGCAGGAGGGAGCAGACCTTAAGTTTTTGGTAGGATTGGATCATGGAGGCACACCTGTGGAGAGTGAGCGAGAGAGAGGGAATGGGGGGTGGAGGGGGGGCAGCAATGAGAGAGAAGCGAGTAATCAAATTTCCCCCCACAACGATCCGGGCACTCGCCGCCTCTCATCTGGCTTTTATTTATGGAGAGATCCCTTTTCTGTCCCGCGCCCTATCCCCTGATTAGATCCGGGATGCTGATTGTGGCCTGGAGCTACGGTGATCAATCCTAATTTACTGCGGGAATTAGATTAATATAGAAAAGATGCAGTGCGCTGACCTGACAGCTCCCGAGGACGTCCACACCGCCACCCTCCCACCCCACCGTCCTTGCCGTCACCACTCCTTCCGTCACGCACGTACGTTCGTCTCTGACCAGAAAAACAGGAGGGAAACAGGCTTCAATTTGTGCTGTTGTTTTTTTTTTCCAGCAACATTTTTTTCTTTTCTTTTTTTTTATGCTGCCTGTGGTCCCTGCATCCTGAGCGAATCAGGCTGACATTGATGACTGGTGCTGGATTAACTGAGAGAGGAGCGCTAGCACAGCCAGTTTTAGCTTAAAAAAAAAAAAAAAAAAACAAGCACAAAGCTTTCAGGACCATGCAGATCTTCTGATCATTTCATTTCATGCTTCATGTCATAAACCGTTTAGGATGGATCAAGGGAGCTGCTGAAAAACATTGATAAATGTGTCCTCAGTATTTCACATAAATGGCATTTTTATATAAGCATATTGCTACCCATATGGCTCAGTCTCTATGTTCTATGCTTATAATCTGCTAGCCATGTTTAACATTATTCACAGTTCCTGGGCTCATGCCTTTTGTGTGCTTGTGGAAAAATCCCCTTTACTGACATTTTCTTTAGGCATTGCTGGGTGATTCACGATGATGAAGCGTTATGGTCAGAAGATAATTGTTGGAAGGCTTGTGTGTAAAATCTATGTGTGCCTAGTTGTCAGACGTGAGGTGCAGTGAGGTGACTCAGTCGTCAGTACCATTAGTGGCTTCTAGCTCGCTACGTTCGCTAGTGTCACTTATGCTAGCTCCTCCTCTTCAGATTCCCTGCTGCGTGTGTGTGTGTGTGTGTGTGTGTGTGTGTGTGTTCTGTTTCCCCCAAAGCTCTCTTATCGAGCCGCCATGGATTGATGGGCCCTTAAAAGCACCATTATGGCAGCTGTGGCCCATAGTGTTCGTTAAGGGCTGAGCAAATATTCACAGTCATGGAGATTTTGCTCAAGATTAAAGTCTCTTGGCGGGAATGGCGGAAACAATCCCGACATCCTGTGGAAGTTTAGCCATCCTTCAGGCAGCCTTTCTGTTCCTTTTAGATTCTGTCATATTTTTTTGTACATGCTGTTTACTCTGTTTCCATCCGAAAGGACCAGTCAACCTGGTGGAGCAGTGCACATAATCGTTATAGTGCTGTTATTTTTACTGCCTTCTCCCGGGCCGTGTGTGGAGGTTAAAAATGTATAGGCTGTGGTGATTCTGAGCAGCTCTAAACCGGCTACTGTAGACAAGCCTGGGAAAGCCATTAAGGCTTCATTGAGATGAGGAATGGAAACACACAGACACACACACACACACACACACACACACACACACACAAACATACATGCTTGACACAAGATGCGACACATACTCGTTCTCCCTCCCCGGGCTGCTGTCAGCTCTGTTCATTTTTTGGCCCGTCCTCGAGGGAGAACGGCCCCCACCCTCCCTCATATAGCCCGTTTCCCCACCCCATGTCTTTTCGCTCAAGATGTCACCCTGTAGCCTCTTCACTAAAGCTGCCAATCTGCTTGCCCTTAACACACACACACACACACACACACACACACACACACACATCCATCTATGCATCCATCCATGAATCCTTTCATATACTGGCCTAAACCTGCACTTCAAGCTCCAGTCTACAAGGATGGGCATTTTGTGTGTGTGTGTGTTTGTGTGTGTGTGTGCGTGTGTGTGTGTGTGGGGGGGGACCGAATAACGAGTATGCGGCATGGCTAACTCAGATTGATGAGCTGTTGCTTATGAGGCTACGAGAGGATAAAGCTGGCATAGTCGACAGGCTGCAGATAAGCACTGAGAGAGCTAGCAAGAGTCTCAAGGATGGCGGCTAAGAGAGAGAGAATAGAAAGAGAGAGAGAGAGAGAGACAGAAAGATGAAGAGTGGGTTCTACAGCTACCTTCATGGATGGTGAAATTGTGCTTTGTAAACAGGACTTTGGTGAATAATAGTTTTTAGACGGGGTGACTAGGAGCAGATCAACAACAAATCATTGGTGGGTGTTTCCGCAAACGCAGACACGGCGGGAGAGATTTGGCTGTGTGTTTTGTCTGAATGTTTCGTCCGGAATTTTTGTTGTTGTTGTTGTTGTTGTGGTATTCACAGCAATGCTGCACTGTGTTGTTAGGGGGTGAGACGAGGAGACATGGAGGACTGGTTGGATAACGACAAGGCTTCTATTCTCTTTTGCGTTTCTGTGTGGCAGGCACAGAATTTGGAGCAATACTGTTGTCCGCGAGTGATGAAAGAGAGAGATAGAGAGCTCTGACGTGCCTGTGTTGTTGGACCCTGTTCCGTTTTTCAGTTTTTCTCCACCCCACCAACACACACACACACACACACACCTCCCATCACAGAGATAAGAACTTGTGTGCAGTAGCCTAGCTACAGTGCACTGGAGGAAATCTTGAGTTTACTATTTAGTGTCTAAGCAGTGTTGCTGTCCGTTCTCCACTCCCTGGTGATCTGCTGGCCATTGTGCACTGCCCTTGAGACATGCACCCCCCTCCCTCCTCCTCCTCCACACACACACACACACACACAGACCACCACCACCCACTGTGGAGTTGTAATTGCTTTTGTGAGATTGCAGCATTCAGGAGTCCTTCACCCTCTACTCCTTCGTTATGTGCCTTCCATTCTCTCTCTCTGCCTTCCTCCTCTTGTGCTACCCATCTCTTGCATTTGTGACCCTATTGCGTTTGGTTCTCTCCCTCTAGTGCTCTCCATCTCTCCCTGTCTGTCTGTCTGTCAGTCTCACAAGGAAGGATCTCGTGTCTCGTTCAAGCAGTACTTTGATGTCGAGACAAGGTTGCTTACTAAACTGTGTTAGTTCTCTCTTTCTCTCTCTCTCATATTCTCTTGTGCCTGCAAACCTATCTCTCCTGCATGCTTTCTTTGTATCCAGTTAGAAAAAAATAAGTCTCTTTTTGTTAGTCTGTCTGCATTACACCCCCCACCCCCATCTAAGCTTTGAGTTTGGGAGTGGAAGGACTGAGGGAGGGGAGGGGGGTTGGGGGAACGAAACCAGACGAGAGATTTGATGTTTGATCCACGCCTCAAATCGGCTTGGAGGCCGACATTGGGGATGAGGGTGTGCACGTGGCTCCCCTTTTTGGCGGGCAATGGTGTCACTCAAGATGGCTTGGTGGGAGTTGAGCATCTATTTGGCCTGTTTATTTATTTAGACTATGTCCATGGCCCCGCCGAGTGTCTGCGCTCTATTTTTTGACGCAGACTGCTGGTGTTGAGGGAGAAAAGGCAAACAAGGCGCACACACGCTCAATTTGTCTGACAGACAGGGAGGTGGACACACACACACTCACACACACACACACACACACTCATGCTGTAGCTTGATGTACTCTTAAAACCTCAGTTTGAAATGCTCTCACATCCAAGGTTTTTAGAAGCAGCAAAGTTGACAGTGCTTGGATCAAACCATCAGAGAAAAAATAAGAAGGAATGAGTCAACAGAATTGCTAAAGAGGGGCAGATAATTTGTAGTCAGTTTGGGTAGAAAACCACCATGCTGTCCTAGTATTTTGAATGCTGTAAAAACACATTTATTTCCTTGGGGAGGTAGCAGGTAATGCATTGAATGGAAATCTGAATTGCCTGTTTGCTGCAATGTGTTTCATTGGCTTGAGAAATGGAAAGTCATTTATTCTAATATTGTTGACCATCATGGTGACGAGTTGGGTTTGATATGGTGTGAGTATTCCTTCATGAGGAAAAAAGAGTGTTTGCCTGGACTATCTAGCCAGAGGCTAGTTACTTTATTGGATGGCAATATTCTGAGGGCAGTACAGTTTATGGTAGAGATGGTAAGCAAATCTTTCTGTGAAAGATGCCCCTGGGATATAGCAAGGGACCTGTGAGTGGGCTATGTTGCTTTTCTGTCATCTGTGTTTTTATCTGTATACACTGATGTCCATGTGTAGTTGTGTGTGTCATGCAGTGGGCAAAAGCCCCCTTTTGCCAGTTTCCCTGCTGTCCCTGGCATGATGGCATAAAAGACTTCAGAAGTTGATGGCCTGCAATAACCAGAGCAGTGCGACACACAAGAGTCGCCCGTGAGCTACTCTGCAGTAACAGGGCTTTGTCTTTGCAACACACTGCTACCGCAAACCGCTCCACATGCTTCTCTACCTGGAGAACGCTGTGGTACCCCACCCCCAACCCAAGTCACTACCCTTCTTTTGGATTTCAAGCAGCCCACTAGGTGTTTTATCTTGCAGTGCATTTGCAGCTGGGTCAGGGAGCGACCCTTGCTACCAGGCTGCAGGCTAGCTGTTTGCTTTCTGAACTCGGTGGATCAGTAGGAGAGAGCTGGATGGAGTTAGCGGCCCCTTCTTAGCAAAGCGCTAATCTCACCCTAGGCTGTAGCAGCGGGGGCAGGGGGAGTCCTTGTTGAGTCACCAACTCCCGAGCCCAGCAGCTTTCGAGCGTGGGACTACTGCGAGGGTGACCAGAGCATGCCTCGAGCACCACTGGTGATTGCTGGGGCTGCTGGGCTTGGTGCTAATGGTTGGGGGGGGAGGGAGGGATTATGTCGAGTTGATTATTGTTTAGCTGGTATTAGGGTTGGTTTCATTCCAGTGAGGGTCATTGGAAGGCAGAGCCAGCGCAACTGACGCTCTAATGAGCCGTAATGGAGGGCTCTAATGAGGATTGAGTAGCAATAGCCACCCCACCCTCCCTTCCACCTGTCTTCATGACTCCTGCGGGATTCTCCCACAGCAGAGGACCGTTGCTATGGGTGAGTGGGCCAAAGCTGTCTCACCTTTCTCCTTTTCTCTCAGTCTCTCTTGCTCTCTCCTCCTGCCGAGGCTTTCTGTCATCTGTTTCGCGAGTTGGTTGGTTGCTGTTATTTGTGGCCAGTAGCATTCCTAAGGATTTAGGGTTGTGGAGGCTGAGTGGAGATTATTTTGGCAATGCGTTTGAGCTATCTGGATGTATTCTAATGCTTCTGCATCCCACACAGTCCCTGTATCTCTCAATACACTCTCCCTTTCTCTCTCTCTCTCTCTCTCTC
>JAGFZM010001635.1:297627-307627 GCA_017657215.1 Limnothrissa miodon
TTCTACTCTCTCCAGTGACACCTCCGCCCACTGGTCTTGAAGCAGCAGGGCTCTTCCTGAGAAAGGGCAATTTACAACTCCATTTTTTGCTACCTTGTTGAGAATGGATAAACAGACATTTTTGCAAATCGCTGCTATGTGGTGGTGTTAATGTTTACCCGTTATGTCATGTGTGGCCAGCCTCAGCTGCTGTTTGCATAGCTAGTGTTACTAGTGCTCATGCTTCTTGTCCTCATGCTCAGCACTACTTTTCTCTCCCCCTTACACTGCCATCATGCTACTGCTTTCTCTGTCCCCCCTCCCTCCCCCCATCTCTCCCTCCACCTCCCCCCTCCCCCCATTCTCTCTCTCTCTATTTCTCTCTGCTTGGGCAGGCCCTAAAGCTTGAATGGCTTGCCGGGATTATTGGCAGGGGGTTTGCAGCGGCCGTGGTCTCTGGCTACTTTTGTTTACGTTGGGGCTTTTTTACAGATGCTGTTTTATGTGTTGGCGGGGGCTCCTCTTTGATCCCCAAAGGGAAGGAGGCCAGTCGTGAAGGAGCTCACCGTGAAAATGCCCTGCCCCAACAATTCCTGCCCTCCCAGACACACACACACGCACACACACACACACACACACACACAAACACTTGTATAACCACCACATGTACTTGAAGTTGCACTCACTTTCTCCTTACTGCAGCATCCCTGCCTCTATCCTCTACTCTCTCCGTTTGGAAAGACACCTTTTCTGTTGGCTGACAACGGAGGATTTCATGTTAGTAAGGAGCTCCATGAATGGAACCACCCAAAAAGCATGAGTTGTGCTTGCTGCCTACTCAAAGAGTGAGTTTGGAAACCACCACCCACCCCACCCCAGTCTCTTCCCAATCCTGTTAGTCCTCCTTTCTCCACTCCACTCTTCATCTCTCCTTTCCTCTCCTCCCCCTCCCCTGCACCCCTGCAGAGCCCTGGGAGATTGCTGAGGCCAGTGCTGGTAAGCCGGGTGGAGGGGGTTGGGAGGGTTGTGGAGAGTAGCTGTTAACTGCAGCTGGAAGTGACAACAACATTATCCTAATGACAGCGCCACCTCTGATCAGTTCCCTTGAGGCCTCCCCTCTGAATTTGACACCAGCATGGCGAAGCCACCTTTTTCCACACAAACAAAAAAGGCTCTGCTGCTCCGGGGCGCCTATGGATCTGGTGTAGGATGCCGGGGGAGGGGGGTCAGCTTGATCAAGAGTCTGTGCCTATACAGGTTTTGCTACGAAGATCTGCTCAACAGAATGTTCTGACTGTGGCTCTTGTTATTTTTGGTTGTGAGAGAGGACCGTTATGTAATCTCTTTTTAAAAAGGGCAGCGCCAAGGGGATTACGGGCTAAAAATGAAAAGCAACTTTTATCGCCTCTTGGCTTCTGGAATGGCGTGGTCTCTCAGGAAATCAATTACCAGTGAATATGAAAAGAATCTGCGTAGTATACAGATGTTTTCTGCTTTCAAGGCGTGTGCGCTGGGAAGGATTTGTGTCGCTTGGTGCTTCTATTTTTAACTTACTAAACCCTTGGCAATTCTAATTCAGCCTCTGTTCTTAGTGATAAAAGGGGCACTAAACGCAGGACATCTATTTTGCCAAGTTGAAGAGAGTTAGAGGGAGAGAGAGAGCATTACCCACTGGACTAGAATAAAAAAAAAAATCACATCTTCCCTCTGATTGTCCTGCTTTTGGAATTGTGTGTGTGTGTGTTTATGCTTATGTGAACGGACTGTGGTTACTGACCTCAGCTGTGCAATCAATGTATATATTTCTATTTTTTTATTATAAGCCCCTTACATTTCATTTCAACACATTGCATGTTTTGATTTTTATATTTCCTGTGGCGAGTTTTCCTGATCAATTTGACCTTGAAATCCGTCACTCTAGATGATGACGGCGATGATGATGATGATGATTCAGCCTCCTAGATTTGAAGGTCAGCTTATGTTAGCTTTGTTTAATGATGTGGCAGGATTACGCACTTTATAAAAATTTCAACTACCCAAATGGTGAGCTGCTGCAAAAGTCATTGGTGGAGTACCTTCTCTGACCTTGCATGCTGTCGCGGAAGCGTAAATGAAATTTCATTCTGCTGATCCTCTTAGTGCTGTCTAATGTCCCTTGCTGCAACTGTGAATCACGGACGGTGTTAAAAGCTTGAGTGCAATCATAGTAATTTACAAAACCATATGCTTATGTTTCCATATGATTAAAAGTGCATTTCCATTTAAAATCCTTGAAGCCTGACATGGATCAAAATAGACACATGCTAAAAGAGGTTCACAGATGAACTGTCAGTGCATGGTCACCCACTAGCAGGAAAGAATTACTCTTGGGGCCTAATAAAATGGCCGCCTCTATTTGCAAAGATACTACCCATAAATCTCCCCATCAGTCACTGAACCCCTCCTGCCCTAATCCCCAACTACAACCCCCTTCAAAGGGCATCTCCCACTCTCTATGGGCTTCTCTACACAAGCCTTAATAAATGCCCATGTCTATTAGTGTAGGGGTTGATACAGGAATCAGAAGCTGCCCGTTTTTCCTCGTTGTGGAGATATTGATGGCAGTTTGCTGCCGTTTACCCGTGTTGCTGTCGGTTTCAGGCTCAACAAGCACTCAGGCATGCATGTGTATGTTCTGTGAGCACAGCAGGGGGGATTCGGGGCCAAACAAGAAATCTATAATCTCGCTCTACAGTCATAATGATGACAGAAGTGTCTTCTCCTTCTCTCTACTCAAGTATGTTAGGCAGACATAGCCTTCATCTTATGTGTTAAAGGTTCCCGTTCGAAGGTCCATGCTTTTGAATGGAAGCCTAGCTCATCTATGGCATCTGCTTTAAGCATCAGGAAACTAAAAGAGAGCAGCGGATGATTTTTTTTTTTAGATACGTCTGGATGGTAAGCCACCCGCCTCCCTTACGAGTGGGAGTGGAGCAGCTGTCTTTGAAACAATAGTGCAAGATGAATATCTTACATCTTTGAGTTTCAGGACCATGGTAGTCATTTATTATCTGCCTCCGTATAGACCTTTAGTAATTAAGTCTTAGGCTGGTGTGTGTGTGCGTTTGTGTGGCTATGAGTGTGTTCATTTGGCTGTTTTTTGTCCCCCTTTTGTTTTGGATGGTACCTTGCATTCAGGGTATTTTCAAATTGGAAATCGAAAGCAATTGTAAAATTTGTTACTTGCTCACCTTGTTATACACAGTAACTAAAGCATGCATTTTTTAAAGCATGCATTTTTCACTTCCTTAACAAAATAAGAGCAAAAATACATTGTGTGTGTGTGTGTCTGTGTGTAGCATTACACTGAATTTGTTGCATGTCAGTTTACTAAAAAAGGTTGGGCTGCCGGTTCCCATGGCCCTGAAGGTGCGAACCCTGGGTGCACCAGCCAAATTACAATGGAGAGGAAGCAATATGCAAAGAAGACATGCCAACCCCTTCGAGTAGAGCTTAGAAACAAAGGCTCTCTACAGAACACCCCCAAACCTCTGGGGGGGGGGGGGTCTTTGGTTTCATTTCAGTTTGCATGGCCAAGAGAGGTGGTTGAAGACCGGGCAGAGAGCGGAGGAATTAGTGGTCCAAAAAGCGAAATGGCTCCAAAATGCACAAGCAGCTGCCTTAAGTACACTTTGAACATTTTTTGTAGCTAAGAAAAAAGCCGTTTTTTTCTGCAGCGGAGGTCCTTGCATAGAGGTCTCCAAAAGTCATTAATCACTGGCATCTTTTCAGCTGTCAGGGCCTACAAAAGGTGACCCCCAGCTCCACAAAGCCGCCTCCAATAAAGACCTTTTCTTATGAGCGGGTTAGAGTTAGGGTAGGGACTCGGTGGGGGGAATAGATAAAGTTTACTGTGGATTACTGGTCTATCTCACACAATTATAATACAGTGGACTTAAACGGCTTATCCTCTGACAGAAAAGCCTAGTCTGAACCAAACTGACATATTGTCCTGAATACTCTGTTAATGTGTGTGTGTGTGTAGTTTAGTGGGAAATGGGCTTGTTGTTTCTGTCACTTTTACGTTTGTTGTTGTTATTTTTTTTTAAGAAATAGTTGTAAACGTCATGCAAAGACATTTCTCTCACTCGATTGAATGTACAGTAAGTCTCTCTCTGGTGTCTGTCCTTATCCCAGACTCTAATCCATGGCCATGTTTTCAAATTGATTCTCAAACAACAGACCATCGTGCTACATAGGAGTAAAATGAAAAGTGAAAAAAAAAAACTGTGTTTGAGAGGGAATCAATTAGAGATAATTTGCCCCCACGTTATGTGACACACTTGATTTGGAACAAATGCCCCGTCGAAGTGGAGCAAATTAAATGAATCAGCCAGTGGGAAATCTCTCTACCTTTACTGAGCCTTAGAGAAAACAATGACCTGTGCTCTAATCAACTTCATAAATCCACATTGACATGCTTTAAGCCACTCCCCCTCAATAGTTTCACAACCATGTGATAACCTGCCAAGACTTGCCCCAGCATCTATAAATTGTTGTTTAGACCACATAAACTTATTAACGGGAAAAGCAGTGCAGCCACTGCAGTCAGTGTCGCCATTAGAGAAAGGCCATTTTGTTTTCTGTTTTTCCGCCAGTAAATATTACCTGCAAAATCAGATTAGCATATGCCGTGGTGTAATTGAAGCCTCTGCATATTGCCCTATTTTTTCTACTTCACCGCTGTCTTGGCTGGCCAATTTGTTGAATTCTGCAAATTGCTTAGCAAGTTAAGCAGGTTAATTAGCCTTTCAAATGTGCTCATGGCACTGAAGCATAGTTGCTTTATTCCCCAAACGTTTGTTAGTGCAGACGTAAATTATTTTTCAATAGATTTTAATTAATTGTTCTCTTTCCCTTCTTCTTTTTTATTGAACATTATCTATCATAGGTTTATGAGCAAGACTGACTTTAAACAGCCCTACTGGTTCAATATTCTCTGCAGTTTGTGAGGCTGTCCACTTTGGCGCCTGTCGTGATTGATGTGTTATAAACAGTGCAATCTGGGGAAGGACACCTGCCACTTTTAGGGCTGCTTGGATTGCGGCATTTTTCCATGCCACATAAAAGGGAATATTTGTGGGGGACTCGGATCGTAAAACTTTATGGGAGGAAGATTTGTTGTGTAGTATTTTATAAAAATTAATCCTGCTGGTTCTTCGTGGCTTACTGTTGTATTTGCTGCCTGTGCTGCGGAGGTGCTGGCTCAGTGCGCAAATCGCACAGCGTGCCTTTTGTGCTAATAGGAAAAACACCAAAGTCCTATCAAATTAGGAGGATCATACAACTGTCCCTAGTGTCCTTATAATATTACAACCATTACAGGGATTTCATGTTGAGAAAGAAAGTGTGACCATTTTGATGTCGACTGATGAATGCTCAAAGCCTCTGACTAAAACCCACAGCATTGTGTTTCAACAGTTTGCTTGAGAAAAAAAGCTTTGTACCAACCAAAAATAGGTGACTTTACAGATCTAGCCAAATAAAATGGCTATAACTAAAAGCATGCTAATAGTACATTCTCAGCGGTCATGGAAATGTATGAACGCAGTCCTTTCCAGATCATTTTATAGAGAGGAAGGTTGTGAGCCAAAATAAATGGTAATTTCTCACTCAAACTGCTCACGTATTTAAGTGGAATTAAGTTAGCTGGGGAGCTAAAAGTAACGAAAGCAATGGATGTACCACACGACTGAAAAAATCTAACCAATAACTTTTCTCTCTGTGCTTCTTCTTTCCCACCTATAGCATTTCTGGGTCTGAACTCCGTCATTTACCTTTTGATGTTGACAAAAGAGAAGAGGTCGCCATGGAAGTGAAGGAACGCAGACCTTATCGCTCGTTGACCTCCCGACGGGACACAGAGCGACGCTACACAAGCTCCTCGGCAGACAGCGAGGACGGGAAGATTAATCCCAAGTCCTACAGCTCTAGCGAGACACTGAAGGCCTTTGACCAAGACTCCAGACTGGCCTATGGAAGCAGAGTCAAAGATGTGGTGCACCATGAGGTTGATGAATTCTGCAGGCAAGGTAAGGCAGGATCAGTGTCACTGTTGCCCCCAAGGTGATTTCAAACCATAAGTATGAGACAGTGTCATAGGAGGTGGTTTATGATATGGATATTATATATAGCTTATATCATGTTTTTGGTATTTGAAAAATTTGTATTTTTACCTCACTTTAGGTGCTTTAAACATTACATTTTTTTTATCAGACAGTGAACAAAAGTATCTAATGAATATTTGATGTGACCTCCCTTTGTCTTTAAAAGGGTATCAATTTACCTATTGGTATACTTGTAGCAATAGGATTTTTCATTATAAAGCATTACATGGTTTATTGACATGAAAGATCTGTAATGATAAAGAAAGTGCTCTTCAGGGGCTGTGGCATGTCCTCCCAAAGCATTTTCGAGTGCCATCTCTTTCAGGCAATTAAGATGAACCGTGTGTGATATTTGATCAGGATTTAATGTAGGCTATCCTTTGCCGGCGACCATCTCAAAAACTTTCAGAGGATAAAAGGAGTTCTTATTACGCCGTTGTAGACCCTGCCATTACTCGAGCCGGAATTTAACGACAGGGTTGAGGTGTGTCAGGATTCTCTGATGTCTTTTATGACCTTCTAATGTGTCCAGATGATGGCAACCTGGAGAAGAAAGCATCCGCTCGCAAACCCTTTTACTCCCCATGAATACTAAATGTATTGTGGCTCTCGGTCTCACCAGCACTCTTGTGCGATTTGAAAGCGTTGTCTTTGGCCCAGCTTCCTGTTATAATCATAGGAATTTTCAAGTCATGGATAATTTGTGGTACTGTTACTCCCCTCCCCTCTTCTTAACAGTAACATTGAAACACTCCAGCAATGCGGTGCAGGATATGGTGTTCTTTCATGTAAAGAATATTTGATATACTTCGTAATTATGCCCATAAATCAGGTTTTTTTTTTTTTTTTACGGTCTTGTGTCTAGATAATACTCCACTTTCTTCAGATAAACACTATCATTCTTATGCACTGCATATTTCTCCAGGGCTGTTGTTTTTTTGTCACTGTTGATTCATTTTACGGTTTACTCTCTAACTGCCTAACACAAATATGTTTTTGTGGGCACTAAGAAGATTACAATCGTGTAAATGTCTTTGCTGTAGCATTCGTATCTTTACATGTCTAGGATAGTGCGTTGGCATGTGTATGTATGTATGTATTTTTGCATTTTCTCATTACAGGGGCAGACTTTTCCCTCCGTGATCTGGGCTTTGGCGAGGCCGTTCCCTCTCACATGGCAGCCTACCGGACAGATCTGGGCCTGCCCCATCGCGACTACTCTGTGAGCGTGGGCTCGGATGCCGACACCGAGACCGACGGCATCATGTCCCCAGAGCACGCCGTCCGGCTGTGGGGTCGACAAAACACCAAATCAGGCCGCAGCTCATGCTTATCAAGCCGGGCCAACTCCAACCTAACGCTGACCGACACCGAACACGAGAACACAGAGAACGGTAAGGCAATTGCTATCCTCACTTACCACAGTTGTTTTTGTTTAGTTTGTTTTAGTTTTTGGTTGTTTACTTTGTATTCTTCCTTTTCCTAATGTTTACCAGTGTGGAGTCCTTCTGGCTGTTGTTTTTACTTTTCTAAACCATATGCACCACTAAGCCCGTACGAGGCTGTTCGCTCCGCAGGCTGGCTGAGTCACAGTGTAATCACTCACTTCGGCTGGGCTGCATCTTTACCCTAGGTTCCACTGCTTGTCTGCAGAAATGAGGGTCAGAGAGCAAGCCGCGCCATACATCGTTTCTTATTCCCCCCGAGCCTCTCAGGAGGCTTCCTTTAGTGGCTTGTACAGAAAAACCGAACAGTCCTCATCAACCATGCTTGTAACGAGAGGGGCAGCGCTGGTCATCTGGACAGCAATTTTCAAATGTTCTCGTAAATTTTCAGTTTTTTTTTCTTGTATTTCTCTGCAGTTTGATGTTTATCTTGCATAACAAGTGGACCTTTTGCATAATCATGAATCTCCTTCAGCTTGTCAAAAGCGGCTTTTGCTTTGTGAAGGGCTTAAGTGGCTTCTTATAATAGGTTAGTTGAAGTGTTGTCCCTGGGCAGTCAATTTTAGTGCATGGTTATGCATACACAGAAGAGCTGCATTACACACCAATTACTAATAGTCCTGAACTGTGAAATTTTACAATCCTGTCATTGTCAGAGAGAAACATAAACCCTGTCACCCTGGGTGACCCTGGGGATTCTCGTCATAGAGCACACCAACCTTAATTTGGGTCTTGGTTGTTTTAAAATCCAGCTACGTGTGCTCTAGAAATAAGTCTGGATATTTCCTACTATAAGGATGCATTCTCATATCAACAGACTGTTTAAAGTCTATATTCTATGTAGTTTCAACGAATAGACAGATGTTGATTTATTAAAATAAAAAAGGGATCCCATCTCAGCAGAGACATCGGTCAGGTCTCTCCTGTTTATTGTTCCTATCAACAGATTCCCTTTCATTTGGACAAAGACATTGCCTATTACTAGTTTCCAACAGGTGATGCTGACATAACTGTTCGTCTGATTAGCCTCTGTGGTTCCCTGGCTGAATAACTGGCTCCCAAGGGCCCAGAGAGTAGTAGAAGCTGCGCACAGGGTCACTGTAGACTGGGTGGGCATCGCCGTGAACATGTGGCCAATTAAGCATGTAAGCAAGAAAAAAAAGAGGCTGGTGACAAAAAAAGGTTGTTGGCGAAGTAAAATAAACAAATGTGTCATAAAAAAAATATAGTAATGAAAGCTGTCTTCAAAGATGTTGTTAGATAAACACAGGAGGGGTGGTGAGTGGCTGGTGGCATGGGGATGTTGACTTGTCATTGTCATAGCAGCTGTAACCAGCGAGAATGCAATTTTTTTGGAGGCACCCTTATGGTTCCGCCTCACTAAATTCATCCGGCGCTTCTCCCGTGGGCGGGTGCTCAAGCAAATCTGCCTCATGACTTTGTAAGCCAGGCAGCCCTGAAAGCAGTCTGTGCTGCCACGAAAGCACCCACAACATTGCCTGGGCAGCCCAGGTGTTGTTCTACAATTTAAAGATGGTGTTGAATCTGCAGCGCTTGCTGCTCCAGTTGTGGGTTGCTTGAGAAACTGCCAGACACGCTGAGCGCTGTTGCCTTGGGTGGAGGATTTTTACTCTGTAGAGAGGCTATCATGTTAAAACAGTGTCTGTGAATAGTTTATGATTGCACAGAATGCCAAGGCTTCATTGTCTCTGGTGCTGGCCAACACCCTTAACCTCCACTATACAGACGCCTGCAGTCAAGGCATCACATTCTTTAATATGGATGTGATTTTTTGGACATCCAGGGACATTTCATTTCGATTTATATATCTATACTTATTCTGCTTGCACAGAATATATTTGGTTTCCTATACAGAAGCAGGCACCCAAGGAATCTTTAAAAGGACATGATTCTTCCATGCATACAGCCTCAGATCAAACAGCTCAATACATTGGCTTTTCTGAAATGCCATGATACAGTTTGCATTTCAGAGAGCGTGATTATAAAGCCTTAGGGTTCTCATCCCAACACAAAATGTATACCTTTGGATTCTGGGGTGGGTTTGCCAGAGTCTCAATTCATGAGTAAAAAAGCTTTCCCTTTAATGTCCTGATTTTCAAATCCATGCCCATGTTGAACTGATGGTGTGTAATTCAAATGGGGGAAAAAGGGGAAGTGCCAAATTGCATTTGTGGTGCAAATTGCTTCGACAGCTGCATTTGGACTGGTGCCCAAAAAAAAAGGAAATCAGAAAAAGACCAACTCAGAAACGTCTATTTATCTCAGTCATCCAAGCAGAAAGACTACTTGCGTTCACTATTTAATCTGGTAATGCATAATAACTTGCGTTTCATATATGCCGAGTTAATTAAAATCCATTGAGCTGCCTTGCTCACTTGTGTTTTAATCTGCCTGGCGTCAACAAACCAT
>JAGFZM010001635.1:310127-336611 GCA_017657215.1 Limnothrissa miodon
TGTAGAGACAAGATAGCTCTTTAATGTTCGGCCCGAACCCCTGCGGCATTGGTGTAGAACTGTGGGGGTCAGGGAGAAAAAGTAAGCTAGCCACCAAACCGCCATGTAGCTATTTGTTAATTAGCAGCCTTGCTCATGTTTACTGTTGTGTGTGTGTGTGTGTGTGTCTTCAAAAGGTTACCCATGTAAATTGACAGCACGTCTCTCCCCAAGGTCCATGGCTTTGGTTCCCTATACGATGACTTGTTGAAACATTGCAGAAGAACAAAGGCTGCGAGATCAGACTGGTCAGATTTTCCATGTTCCCTTGCACAAGGTGGAGGGGAAAAAGCGCTGCCTTTTTAGTTACATCTGAATGTTGCGTTTTGCCAAAGCTCCTCAATCTGTTCCTCGCCGCAGCCTTTGTCAGGCAAAGAAAGCAATAAAAAGCACGAGACTGTATTAGATGTCACTTTTGAGCCTCAGAACAGCAAGTAAACTGCTGAAAGATTGAGGTTACGAGAGGCTGGAGGGGGAACTGATCAGTGTGAGTGTAATTGGGGATGTCGTCACTGAGTCAGCCACTCGGTGTTTGTGCCTGGGCGCGTTCAGTTCAGCTCGCCTTGATGCTCTGCTGTAAATGATTATTGCCTCGACTCCGTGTTTGGTGAATGGCTTTCTCTCACTTGGTTAAGCCTGTGTAGATGTCTGTGTGTGTTTTCCTAATAGCCCCATCTGCGGCCCTTGGTTGGGTCATCTGGCTTGTGAGAACAGTAATTGGAGTGTGACTTTTGCAAGAAAATACCTGTTTTCTTGACAAACTTAAACTGCGAGGCTAAATGAGTGGAATGTTTTAGCCTTTTGCTTTTGTTTGTTTTTTTTCCCTCTGCAAATATTGAGCAGATATTGATCCATCCCAGACCGGTAGAAGTAAGAAAGGCAGAACTCCACATTAGGTCTGGCAGTAGCCACACCTACTAAATGTGTTTGTAACAGGATAGGGGGTGGCTATCCTTTTGATGCATGCCTCTGATTTACAAAACATCTCTCTCACTCCCCCCCACTCTGCATCTACCCTCCCCTTTCTTTCTCTCTCTTCCTCGCTCTCTCTCTCTTTCTCACTTTCTCTCTCTATCCCTCCCTCTCACTCACCCTCTTGCTTTCTGTCTCCCTCTTTCTCTCTCTCACTCCGTGTCCTTTGAACTGATTCCCCGGAGCACCGCCACCATATTAGGAACCCGCAGAGTAGAGTTAAATCAGACTTCCAATTAGATGACACATTTCCTGTATTACAGAACTGGATTCATTAGGGCATGTTGAACAGTGTTGTGGTAGCGAGACCACAGAGGGATGGGGTTTCTGACGTGACCTTGGGACAGTAAGAGAGAGCGAGAGAGAGAGAGCATGAAGAGTGAGGGAGAGTGAGATAGAGAGAGGCTTGCAACTACCCCCCGCTCGTTTGCCTCTGATTGGACACTGTAACACAAGGAAATTTGAGTGAAAAATGAGTTTGTTTGTCTGAGCTATGCAATATCGTTTCCCCTTAACTCTGAAGGCTGGTGGCTCATTCTTGTATATTTTGAATTCCTTGGACAGCCTGACAACTCTAGCTGTAATTCCTGTTATAAGGTGTTGGTTGGCCTGTCTGCGAACTGATTACTGTTGTATTGTATCTCTCCAATTTTGTTGTTACCTCTTTGAGTTAGTCATTGCTTACCACTGCAAGGCAGTATTTGGACTGACTGTAGTTTGAGCTTTAGTCACATAGTGTGGGCATTTTCTGAAACGAACACATTTCCAAAGGACATAAAAGAATATAGTGCACAAAATATTTAGAAATACCGCATTCTATGAATAAGTCTATTAGTGAGCTTGCCAGTTTATTGTTGTGATCAGTTAGTGTAGCTTCAAGGTGACAGACAGCCTCATCAAAACTAATTCCTTGTGTGGAGTGGTGCGTAACTTCTGTTATAAAGTGATAAGCAAAAGGGGGGGGGGGGCGTACCCATTTTTTCATCAAGGCATTTAAAATGTAAATAGTCTCGCATTAATGTGACATACTGTCCATTTCTGAGCTATTGCCAAGGTGCATCAGAGGCCGCAACTTGTTTTCAACCGACCCCCTGTCCTTTACTGTCACCCTTTCAGGGCCAAATTTAAAAAGTCTCCACCAGTGTCTCTAAACTGAGGCCAGGATTTCGTGTATCATTTCTGGCTGTAGTGAACCTCTCCCACCCAGTTGTCCCAGAGATGTCTTGGCACTAGCAATCCAACTGAAGAGTGAAATCCAAAATGTTCTCTAAGACTTGCTTAAGTCTTTGCTAGCTGTGGGATTTGGGCATGACATTCACCACATGTCTGCAGACTTGGAACTCAATATTGCGATTTCTCACGCCCGTGACTCCTTCACCAGTAAACAAAAACGGGAAGGAAGTTGTGGGGAGGGAGGGGGTTGAGTGGAAGAAAAGAAAAGTCTTTCTTCATTTGTTTACTGTTTTGGCAGCTCTGTCTTTCCTTCAGATCTGGGATTAGCGCACTTTCCAAACCCGCTTTTTTGCAAGCTAATTTAGGGCCTCTTAGATGCCCTAGTGGGCTGTGCCGAGTGGTTATCTGCCATGTTCCATAACCTTCCTCATCATCCCCCGCCCGCCTCTCCAGCCTCCTCTCAGCTGGACCTCACCGACATGGGCCTCATGGGCCAGCTGATCGCTCCCTCGGCGTGTCACAGGCGCGGTGTCAATTGCTAATCAGACGACAGCAAGGCAGCCTCGTTCACTCCTTCGTTCACCCATTTTCTTTTTCCATCTTTCTCTCTCTCTCTCTGATTGACACTTCCCACACAGTTTCTCCTCTGCTTCTGTCTCTCTCTCCCTCTCTCTCTCTTTCTCTCTCTCTCTCTCTCTCTCTCTCACTCTCTCTCCCTCCCCCTCTTTGAAATGTCAGATTATGTAATACCAGTTAAATTAGCCCTATAGATGGATGTGAACGAAAGTGGCATCAGGCTACCTGTACATGTTAAGATGAGAGTGGAATATTCAAGATTTGTGTCAAATTGAAGTTTAGAGCAATTTGCAAAAGTTAAAGCTGTATTTTCTTTTGCAATCACAATCACACTTACTTCAACATGCTTTCATTTTCATGTTGGTTATTTAGCAACTGTATTCGTACTTTAAAATAATGAAAAATTCTGTTTTCATGGTTCCAACTTTTCCTTTTGCATTGCAGTTGTGCCAGATACCAATTTCAGGAGGTGTCAGAATTAAAATGGTAGCTGTTCATTCTCACATCCTGTTATAAGAAGCAAAAATGGGACCAAACAAAAGAAATGACGGAATACAAATGTATCTGACATTGGAATCGGTGTAATGCAGTTCCACATTCTTTGGTATTACGACTCGGCACATTACATGAGAAATATTTCCCTGCTTTCTGTGCCGTAATAAGGAATGAAGCTATTGGAGCAGCGCGGTGAAATATCAGAGATGGAGCAGCATGTGAAACCCGTAACAAATTAAATGTAGCAAAGGGCCTCATTCTTTCTTTCGTTTTCATCATATTTTGCTGGACTCTGCATTTCAGTGGTATTTAATTGGCTTTGGCATAAAGGCTAGCGTGGAGAAGGACTGAGGAAATGGTCAAATTTTCATTACTGGATAGGGAGAGACCTTATTTAATAAATGTACTTAGACCACATTGGAAATGGATGCGGGGGATTTTCGGCATGTTCGTAGTTATTGCATTACTAGAGAGAGCAGTCTGTTGGACTGAGATTAAAAAATTCCATGTCCAAATTCCAACTTGTGCATACAACGCTAAATGATTTTAACTCATAACCTGGGCTTGTCAGGGTCTGCTCCTAAAAGCTTTGGAACCTTTAAGACATGTGCACACTGCGTCTTGGGTGTCATAATTTGAGCCATGCCATGAAACACTGTGGTTTTACAACAAGCCTATAATTTGAAAGTCATAAATGTGACTGTGCACATGCCAGCGCACTCTAAGAGTTCACGGGTGAAATAAAGAAGACCTTAAGGCCAGGGCTGCAAATGGCCCAGGCTTCACCTATTAACCACTCCGGTGGAACAGTACAGAGGATAATAACAGAGATGCCGCCATTAGCCTTATTGCCTGAGTGAATCTGCTGCTATTGTGAATTATCACTGTTTTCTGCCTTTGAGCAATAATGAAAATATGGAGATGAGTTCATTTTTTCCTTCCACCTCTCCCTCTTTCTCTCCCTCTCTTCATCGTCTTCTTCAGACAATAGCAATTTGTGAGTAATGATTGTGAGCAGAAACATTATCATTATGGCTTGCCTTTCGCATGCCAGTCTGCCAGCACTCTGCCGGAGACATTAGCTGCGAGATAATCTGTAATATATATTTTTTTCCACAGACGAGGGGAGAATGCTGATGATGTTTTACTCCGCTGCCTTGGGAATAGCACCAGAGGCACACCTTGTAGCAAAAGCACCCACACAGATGTCGGTAAATCATTTGTGAGCAGACCTATGGTGTCTGACAGCCGGCTCATTGTCCGGGAAGCAGGCGAAAGCCATGTTTCAGGCTTGTATGTGCTTACCAGTGAGCGGGGAGGAGAGTGTTGGCGTGTTGGGGATGCATGTTGAATGTCACAGGGGGAGAGGCTGTAGTTGGATCATGAGGTATCACTGTCTGCAAATGAAAGGGCATTTTTTTACCTGGCGGTAAATGTTGTCTTAAGCGTGCCACATTTTTCTCCCTGACCTTGTCCTTGGCTGCCATTGCGCTGTGCAAAAACCGGAGCGTAAAAAATAGGTCTAGTTTAGAGATTGTCGTTTTTTGTGTGTGTGTATATGAGCATGTGGGTACGGAAGGGAGCTGAGTAAGGCAAAATTATACTGTGGGTTTCTTTTTGTCTTTGTGACGGTGTGTGCATGTATGTGTGTGTATGTGTGTGTGTGCATATGGTGTTGGCGGCCCTTGACATTTCTTATCTCTCTCCCCTTCTATCCCTTTCCATTTTTCTCTCTTTCCCCCTCCGGAAGTTTCACTGTCACATCTCCCGTGAGCATTCTCCATTTGCACTTGGCCAGCTGTGTTCTTGCAGGTTCATTCAGGAGCCAGAGCTCTTCTGCACCAGTGAACTGCAGGGCTGCCCCCCTCAAAGAACTCCTAACCAGAGAGGACATACTCTTTTTATTAGACATGGACAGAAAAAAAATCTACCTCACATTAGTATTTAGGGAACATAACTCACAGAAATATTGACCTTGATGTATATAGCGAATCAGACAAGTGAGTTTTTCAAGCCACGGTTTTGACAGCCTGCAGAAACGTCGGCTAGCTTGTTTCTTTGCAAGTATTTTAGTGGGAATGAATGAAATAGATAAATAAGCATGGGAATAAAATGAAGATGGCCTCAGTGCCTCAGCAAATTTGCCTGGCTGAGAAAGAGCGATGCCCACGAAGCGTCCGTTAATGAGGTGGCACCGAGATTCTCATTATAAACTCCTCAGAGAGAAATGGAGGCCGGAACGCCCATAAATCAAATGGGGTGAAGTGAACAGGGAGGAGACACATATATTTTTTTTATTTATCTATTTATTTATTTTTATTTTTATGAGATGATGAACAAATGGGTTTGAAGCACTACAGTGTCACCAGCCTGTTCTTGGCCTCAACCTCATGAAGCCAAAACATCTTTTTTGGTTGTTCGTATCTGCCACAGTGGATCAACTTCATGTTGGTTCAGACTAAACTTTATTGGTTTGATGCTTTACTAGAAAGAATAGAGCTGATGTAATCATTTCATGGGTAGACCCTCCATGAAATCCATGCTTTCATACTGACTGTCGCAATCAGGTGGATCTACATCAAGCTCAGAAAATAGTTTGGTACTAAAACTTTTAAAATATATATATTGTTTACTGGGGCACAGCTGAGGTTTACTGGGCCAAAATGGTCCTGGTGACACCCTAGTAGACTGTGTAGTTGTTATTCGTGTGAGAATGCATTTTCTGGGTCCGCCAAGGTGAGTTTGGCATTTCAGCACTGCTTTCCTCTTCCCTTTGGTTGTGTGCTGAGAGTGGATCAATAAGTTCACTCCCTTTCCTCGCCTAAGCCTCACTAACGGAGAATGGTTGGGGATTTGATCAGGCTTGTTATTACACAATGAGGAAACAACTGCCACCGGCGGAACTGAAGGATGTCAAGTGGACGACGCCGACTGGGCAGGAAAAAAGGATGACCTGTGCAGCACTGAGCTGTTCATTCTGTAGCACCCAGACACTGTTTGTTTGGCCTCTGTGGGATTTGTTTGAGAGATCGCTATGCTCGCAGACTGGTGTTCATGAGATTTTAGCCTTGAGGTGAAGCTGTTGTAGAACACCTTTTGAATTGAAGGCCAGTTAGTCAGCATAAACGCTAATAATAAAAAACACCTCTTGACTCAATTTTCCTTATGTATATATTATGTATCAGAGACTTTTTTTTTTTTTTTTTGCAAAGGCAAGTTTTGAAAACTTTTGTTTGGAAGGTTAGAGGCAAATTAAAGATACTTCAGAGTCTTTGATCAGGGTCTGTACATGTATCTGTAGGGTATGCATTAGCATTTTACTAGACCAAGGCTGCTGCAGTGCACCAGGAAAGCCAGGCTATGCGAATGGTGCCATCCCTATTGAGCAAAGCCTCGGGCTAGCCACATGTAGCCCTAATGAGCCGCTTACAATTTCAGGCTCCACTTGCACTCAAACACCAAAAGTAAACTTTAGGCCCTTTGTCTCCCTCCATCTTTCTGTCTCTTTTTTCTCTCTCTCTCTCTGTCCCCTTCTCTTCTTCTCTCCTTTTCTCTCTTGGACGCTTGCTCGCTCCCCCCGTATTCAGAGGCCCTAAGAGGATTGTGAGGTCGTTATTTATTCATGTCATTGTGTTTATTCGTTGAATTCCAATGCGCTGGACTGCTAAAGCAGCAGTGGGTCCGGGACAGAGGAGAAACCAAAACCCTGCAATTATCAGCCATTAGCATTGTTTTGAGCCTCTGTCAGAGCTGGTGCATTTTTGCGTGGGGTATCGGCACTCCATTGCACCCTCTGTCTGAGGCAACACGCGTTCTCAAAACTGATTAACATGTGCTACTCTTTGAAGTCTTGGCTGTGTCTTGAGATTACTGGTCGAGTGGGCGTGGACGCGATTAGTAGCTGCTTTTTCTCTGTTTTTAATCTCTCGCTTTTCTTTTTCTTTTTTTCCCCTCTTCTTTTTTAAAAGGCCTGCACTCTGCTGGCAGTGGTCTACTGAGACGAGTGGATGCTTACTGTTTGGGATGAGCCATCCCTTTGCCTCAAGGTTGAGGAATGCAGCAGGAAAGCGTGGGGGTGGGTGGTGGGGGTGAAAAAAAGGATGGGGGAGGAAAAAAGGGGGGATGGAGGGAGAGGAATCACCAATGCTCGCGCGGCTTGTGTTAACACAGGTGAGGGAGGTAGACATCTGAACCAGCATCCCTCCCCGGCTCTAGAACAAAGTGAGCCCTGGGGGATATCTGAACAAGGTTTCTTGAAGGGGATTTGGTGATGTCAGCCTCATGTCTTGTCATGGCAGCTCTGAGCAAACATCGATACAAGACAGTCAAGATCAGACTCCAGTCAGTCGGCGTCTTTTTCCCCCACTCTCTCTCCTGCCTTTTTATGTGAGGCCTTAGTAACTTGCTGTAAACAGTAGCGTGAACATTCTGAAGCCTTTATTAAGCGAAACCTCAGCGTCACTTGCTCCGTCTGTGTCTCTCGCTCACTTATGCAAAGTCCGCCGAGTTAAATCAGACATGTTTGCCAGGGTGTAAGTGACAGGATTTGAAAATAGCCCATTTCTCTGCAGGCTTTTTGTCTCAGCTCAGCCAGCGCGGGATATTCTTGTGGTCGGCAGGCCTGCATTAGCCAGTGTTTTGTCACATTATGGTTTTCCCTGCAATGGTAATTTTGAGAGAACCTCCCCCACCACCCGCCACCCGGCTCTCTCCCATGTACACGTCCTTTACAGAGGCAGCTGTGTGGAACCTATACAACAGTTGTCAGATTTACCGCCCCGCATAGTGAAAATCCCTATTCACTGCTCTTCGGATTCCAATCTCCAGGCCTCAATCTGGCGCCCCTTGCCGCTCGCTGCCACCGAGCACTGAAACAGATGGCGTCTTTCAGCCAGGCAAAGCATTGCCGATTCTAGCCTTTTTTACTGAGGGAAGGGAAAAAGGAAGGCAAAGACAGTCAGTCAGGAAAAGATGGGGGGGGGGGGGGGAGGGGGGAGAGGGTGGGGGGGGCGAGAAGAGGGGGCGGGGGGGGGGGGGTGGGGGGAGGGGGGGGTGGGGGGGGGGGAGTGGGGGGGGGGGGGGTGTAGGGGCAAGATGAGAAGGAAAGAAAATGTTAGCCATCACCTTAAGGAATCATCTCCCACTCTTGTTGGCCTTTCCTTCAATCCTGATTCTGATATGAAAATGTCACATACCAATTACACCTGGGCTATATAAGAATTGTTTTTTTCCATTAATGTTTATTCCAAAGTGTTCATGAATGGAAATAGCATTTGTAGCCCTGACTACTGAGGACAATGTCTCCAAGTTTGACAGTCATATATAGATAGCAGTATTTCACTCCGAAAATGTGAATTTAATGGAGTCGCCCGGTGTGTCATTTTGTGAGTGAGTAGACTATTTCTAGCGTGATGACACATTGCTGTGGTGATGGACCCAGCACCCAGCCTTTCTGAAATGAGGCTTTACACACCATGCCCAGAGTGAAGCACTGGCCGAATCTGAGGATTGTCAGAAGGAAATGCAGAAGCTGATGGATTGTTCGGTTTGGGAGGCCAAATTGTTCTGTAGCCACCACTAATTGTTATGTACTGTTGTGCCTGGTGAAAGGGAAGTTGCTAACTAATGGGTTGGCAGGCACAAAGGGATGGCTGAAATGTCACGGGTCACCCTTAAATGAGACTCCTGTGGTTGTTAAATGTTATTTTATTACACACAGCTTTCATTTTCCATTTTCTCAATAATGAGGAGGCCGGTCTATAAAAGTCCTAAGTCTATAAAAAATAAAAGTCTATAAAAAATTTACTATTTGTTTTCAACTTTCTCATACGTTACTCGGCCCACTCAAATATTATGATATTGATTCTGTGTAGCAATGTAGCTTTGTCAGGGAAAATTTATTAGTTTTCCAATGAACGTCCATTTGTGAGGCCATTTTCAGACCTCCTTCCTGGGTGTGTGGTTGCATCCATTACGTCTTTGCAAAAGGTTTGTCTGTATATGAAAGCTACTTACAGTAATTTCCTGATTTTTAAGTGAAGTTAAGACATTGATTTTGCAAAATTTCTTGAACTATAAGGTAAATAAATGGGGTCTAAATATAGGATTGCATTTTGCATTTTTTTTTCATCATTCTAATTTGTCATGAACTCATGATCTGACTTTGATTCAACAGGTAATGTTACGTAAACAAAGGTCAAAATAGGTTGAGGTCGATACATGTTTTTGTTTTGTTAATTTTTTTTGTTTAGCATAAAACACATAAAACTGAGGTTTATACATGGAGTGGCTTCGATTTTGTAAAATGTTGTAATATTGTACCTTTTGTAGAACATTTTAAATTGCAAATTTTGCAGATTTTGCAGATTTTGATGCTAAAGCTTGACATTCTTTGCTCTCATATATACTTAAATACAATTATAGCACTAAAGGTTAGAGGGAGATGGAGCTGTGGAGCTGTGTGTAAACGGTGAAGTGTGTAGCAAATTTTTTATTTGGCCCAAATCCTAATTTGTCAGAGCAGGTTAAGATGAAAGGAGCACGAGTAAAATCACCCTGAACTTGCACTTAAAGAGATTACGTTGACACCCACACTGTCTCTCCATGCCACAGCCTATGGCCAGCCTTAGACAGGCATTTTGCATGGGAGACAGATGTCCGTCGCACACAGGGATAGTTAGCTTCAACTTTGCTGTGCTCTGGCCTTTGATGGCAAATCCGAGCCACAGGCAACAATGGATAGCGGAAGGAACAGTCCAAACTGCTCAGTCTGCCACGGCGACACATAAGACTGAAGCAACTCTCCGAAAGCAGTCTGTTTGAAGTTGAAGGTCCTTTGAAACTCCTTGCCTCCACGACCCTAAGATCTTTTTGTTCTGACCTTGTTCCTTCTGATAATATATTTTTAGACATTTCTACATCACTTGATGTAATATCAGAACCATAGTTAATTTTTGACTGTAGTACTTTTCTTATCTGCCTTATACAACAGAATCAATGATATATGTACTTTTACCACCACATAAAGCATACTACCAACATTTTGTCTATTCTGAGGAATGGAAAGATTGCGTACAGTGAATCTTAACCTTGTGTGAACATTTTTGTCAAGTCTGAAGCTTAGCAGTCGGTTGTCTCACATCTATAAACTTACCCATGCTACCGGTGGAGGTAAACTCCAAAGACATGGTTTTAAATAGACTTTATTTTCAATCCCCTTCTTTCCCCATCATGCTTGTTAATTACGCCTTTATTTAGGCACTGCCTCAGGCTTCATCTTTGAACAAACAGATAGTGCTTGTTGTCACTCACCTCTGACTGATGCTGACACGCAGAGGGAGAGTGAGAAAAAGGGAGTGTGGGCTTATTTACCTTGTGGCTTAAAACAAGTATTTGGCTGTTGTTTCACTGGTTGGCCTGGAAAAGAGTGGAACAGATTGCTTTCTTATCTGTGCCATTTTGCATGCATAACCCGATTGCACTGGAGATAGGAATAGTTTAAGCTTATCTTGCTGGTGTCTTTTTGCTGAATGCTAGTTGATTCGTAATGATGGGATTCTCAATAGCAACATCCCACCCCTCCTCCTCCACCACCCACCCATCCAAACTACTGTCTCTTATTGTTGCTGCAGTCGATATATTTGCAGCGGAGCTTACTCCCACACTGTCCACACTGCTTTTATTTACTGATGTCTGCATTATAAGTTCAGAGGGCCTCTTCAACTAGCTAGCTCTAGGTTAGTGAAAACTCAGACCTTTCATTTTTATCAAAGTCAAAGTCAGTTTTATTGGTCAATTTCTTCACATGTACTTGACATACAAAGGAATCGAAATTACGTTTCACACTTGTCCAATGCGTAGACGTTGACAACAATAAAGTGCAGATGCACAACAAAAACAATTCTAAACATTAAGGTAATGTTAAGTAAAAAAATTGCAAGTAGGCTTATGGCATTATACTTAGGTAACATACAGGATATAACAAGACAAGATATAATATAGATTTATATTCATTGTTTATTTGTCTATCCACTGACCTTTCTCCATCCATTTGTATATGCTATATAGAAGTTGAAAGACAAGCAAGGGAATACTGGAAATGGTCGTAGCTGTGTTCTAGAAGTCTCTCAACCATGCTCGGCAATACACCATTGATCGCGTGAACCCTTGACCTCGACAACGGTTGTCTCGTAATCTGTCACCTGAGAAATGAGGGCATATCCAGCCAGAGCTGAGATGGCGAGTTCAGTTCTCAAGCTGTTTGTCAGTCGTGTTTGATGGAAGACGGCACACAGATGCTCCATTGCAGGTGAGATTGAAGCAGACACTGCACTCTGGGGGCCATTCGGCTTAACCCGGATCGGGTCAATGTGTTGCCGTGCACATGACTCTTTACAGTCAGAGTGATTGTTGCGCGTAGGCTGTGTTGTAAAAACAATTTGATCCTCTCCACGCTTCCTTTGACCCGAACTCATTAAGATGATTGCCTCAGTCCAAGATATATTTTCCGGGGTTTCTAAGAACACCCCCCATCCACCCACACACACACACACACACACACACACACACACACATGCACACACACGCGCAACATCTGCCTCACATCCTTCAGTTAATACATGCTCATATGGAGGAAGGGAGAGAGCAGTCAACAACACTACATGAGCATGAGTCACTGCACACACAAAAGCACACACACACGGTCATACATTTGAACACTGCCTCTCACACACACAGAGCAGGCAAATTGATTGGAGTGACATAATTTATTGAGTCCTTCCAGAGTCTTCCATGAGGCGTGCATTACTAGTTGAAAGCACCATTGATCGATGTGTTATTCATCACGTGCCGAGCTGCAGCTTATTGCATTATCCTTCCTCCTTGGGACGGGTCTTCGGTGGGGGGGTGGGTATCATGCTGGGGTGGTTACACGTGTGTAGAGTCGGCGTCAAACGGCGCTCCCCGAACACGCCCAGTCGTTAAGGCCGTTTCATCGGGGCGAGGCGAGGCCGTCTGCACTAACAGGGGCTCCAGCTAGGAGGCTGAGGCTGTGTAATAGGAGAGCTGCCTCTTTCGTCTGTGACGGCAGCTGGCCCCCCCTTAGCTGTTTGTACCAATTGCCCTCATAAACAGCTCGCCGTGTTTTGGCCAGGTCTCCTGGGAGGTGGGTGTTGGGAGAGGAGGTGTCAGACGGTTGTATTTGTATAGGGTTGGGAGGTGTGGGCGGTTTAAGGTTTGACACATGGGATAGCCATAGCAACAGGAGCTCTCCCCCTCTACCTGACACTGCGATGCACAGCCACCCATGTGTTTGCCGTGGCCATTTAATTAGGCCGTGTGTGAGTACATAAAGAACTCTGCTGGGTGTTGGTTTGCTTGACTACTGTTTGGATGGAGGTTGTACGTGTGTGTGTGTGTGTGTTTGTGTGTGTGTGTGTGTCTGGCTGTTGGGGGGAATCATCAGCTAGGCTCAAAGGGCAGGTCTCGGGAGAAGGGCTGCCAGGCACTGAAAGAGGAGCGCATGGTCCGAGGACTCCTAACTAAAGCTCCCGCCTTGTAACAGCGTGGAAAAAAAGGGAGAAGGCAGTCAACCTTGGCAGACCCTGGGAAGCCACCGGTCCACGCTCGGGCCCCGACCGCAGCCTCTTTAAAATGCTCAGGGAAGGGGGAGCAGGAACAGTGTGGGACTGGAAACAAATCGCGCAAGCCTGCATTAATTAAACGTGTTAGAGCAAGCGCCTCAGTAAAAAGCTTTGTCTGCAAGACAAATTGCATTGGCTGGCTGAAAGTGCAACACATTTTTACACCCCACACCTTGACTTTGATTACTTTTAGAGGACTTTGCATTCTCTCTGTTCTGGCTGCAAATGCTGAGTGAGAAAGAAAAAAAAATGATTTAAGGGGAAATATTTCATTTGCGAGTATAATAGCACTGAAGGATTTTTATATAAATTGGAAGACTGGTCCAAACTTGAGCGTGTGGGGCACTTTAATTTCATTTTGGGTCTAATTCACCTTCAGGTTGTTTAGGGGCTTGATGCCCTTCAGCATGTATTAACTACACTTTGCATCTCCACGGTTCCTCATTAAAAACGGAGCTTGCATTAGACGCTATGGCCCCTGGTGGCCAATGGGCGTCAATCCCTCCAGCGTGTTTTTTTTCTACAGTACTTCGGTTCTCTCCCTTTCCCTTTGCCACTCTCGAGTGCTTACCCTTGCTTTGCTTTCACATGCTGACTTGAGAAAAAAGATTGGAAATCATTTCCACACATTTCCTTTTGCCTCATAAAGCTAAATCCTCAAAAAGGTTGCCTTGCGGCGCCTCAAACACTTCCATATCACTGTGTTTATTGTGTGTATTTTTACTGAAGGAGGACACTAATAAGTAGGACGGCCTTACTAGGCCAAACATATCCAGCATCATCAAAGGACTTGGTGGGATTTTTTTTCCCCACTTATTTGGGAAACACAATTTGCTGTTAACTTGATATGTCTTAAATACTGAGCTGACACCTAAGAGAGCTTGGGCGAGCGACTCCTCTCTGGTGTGTCCTATCAGAGGCTGTCATGTGAATGTAGACGCTCTGGCCCAGGTTGTCATTCACACAAACAAAGACAGCAAGGGCCAGCGGCGTTTTAAAACGCGATTAGCTTCTCCGCAGCTAAGCCTTTTTGCTACACTCAACTCATCATGATTAATGGTGGGCAGTACGATGTGGTTTGTAAAACATGAAAGACATCACTGAGCCAGATATGGGGTGGAATGAGCTAGCCATGTTTTGCTGTATGCAAATGTTAATTACGCTAATTGTTTGTTAATTGTCACCAAATCAGCAGGCTGTGTGTGAGCACACCGCTGGGATAATGGCATCCATTTTATTTAAAAGCATTAGGCGATGAAAAAGTTTCCTGTCTCGGTTGATGACTTTGTTTTGCTTCCTGCTTAAGGAGATGCAAGCAGAGTTTTTGGCTTCTGCAGTGTGTGTGTGTGTGTGTGTGTGTGTGTGTGTATGTGTGCAGAGGTGCATCCATGCGTGTGTGGACAAATAGGGAGACGGGGAAGAATAATGGCTCCCCCTAATCTTGTGAGGTATGTGTGTGGGTGTGTGTGCACGCGTGTATATATGTGTGTGTGTGTGTGTGTGTGTGTGTGTGTGTTTGTTCTTGCCTGTGGGCTGGCATGTGTGCATTTGAGTCAGCTGGGCAGGGAGTGGTGGCTAGACTAAAGGGTTTTCTCCAGAAATAAAGTGTGCTGTGTCTGTGTGTGTCTGTTTCCATGTGTTTGTGTGTGTGTGTGTGTGTCAGCATGTAGATGTGGCAGTATGTGGATGTGTGAGTGAGAGAGAGAGAGAGAAAGAGAGGCCCTCACCGGCTAGCATGATGGCTGCTCTCTCTCTGCAGTCGTATCACTTAAGCACTCTGTCTGAAGCGCGAGACGGTGGCCTGCTGCAGCAAATGTTAATCACACATTATTAGGTGCACTGCGGAGATTTAACTCCCCATGACAAGATGAAGACGGAACACAATGAGCTTTAAATGTACCATTTGAATGGGAAGCCAGCGGAGAAGAGGGAGAGCTGTAGACAGCATCCGCCACTGCACACACCTTATTAATTACACTGTGGCATGGAAGACAAATATAGGGTGAGGCTCGCAGAAAATACTGTTTTGGCTGGTCGCTGTTTTATTTTTCATGATTATCATTATTATTAAGCCAGAACCTTGTGCAGAGAGCTGATCTGAGTGGGTTTAATTTGGAGGATGCCTCTGTGTCTAGCTCCAGTGATTTGTGTGTGTGTGTGCGTGTGTGTGTGTGTGACCACATTATCTGAATCCGACAGGCTCTAGGAAATGTGCCAGTGTGTAACGTCTCATGCAGTGGAGTAGGTGGTCTGTGTTTGCATGGGTCCATGAAGTGAATGTGCAATGTGTTTAATTGAAGTCACTGTCTTTGAAAAAGAAAGCAATAACAAAAACAACAAAACAAAAAAAAACTGTTCTACATTCAAACTCTCGGTCTCCATTTGGCCCCTTCCATCACATCACCACTCTTCACTGTAGCGGTTTCTTTTTGAGGTGCTTGTTTTCATCTTCATTGTTTTTCTCCTTCTCCAGGTGGCTTACTCAATGCTGTTTGTCTGTGCTCATTTTGTAATGTTGCTTATTTCTCCTCTGCAATGTGCTTTGTCCACAAAGTTCTCCGATCTTTTTCAAAACAATATCCTCCCTGGCTATTTGTGCACACAATCTTAAATTTCACCCTCATGTCTGAAAATGTAGAAAACTAAATTCGGATTGAGAGGGTATGTATTTGGAAAACTTTCTTTACTAAAAAGTAAAAAGTAAACACCAAAAGAAAGACGGATTACTTTGTTGTTTGGCATCACTCTGGTTCATGTTATGGGTCAGAGTGAAGCTGTGCATGTGGGCTTTTTTTGCCATTTGTTTCTGTTTGCCCGGTCGGGACATGTGTGAGCATTTCTCTCTCTCTCTCTCTGTGTCCCCACCCGTCCACCATGTGCTCTGTTTTGCTCTGTTCTGTGGTCCACAGGTCCGCATCTGCATTGCTCCTCAGCCTCCTCCTCCCCTGTTGAGTCCCCCTTCCCTCCCCCTTCAAAAGCAGCCAATGAGAGCCAGGGAAGGTTGCTAGGTAACAGTGTGGCTCAGCCAGCCCAGGACTCTGAGTCGGAAGATGAGTTTGGCCCCAATTCATTCTTAGTTAAAACTGGCTCAGGGACCCTCTATGCTCCTGCTGCTGCCGCCACTGCCGACGGTGAGTTTGGTCTTCAAACTATTGCTGATGGCTACACACGGCTCTTCTCTGTTGCAAACTGCTAGGTTGTCCTGCTCTTTTCAGTTAGCCTAGGGCTAATCTGTGCTCTGCTTTCTGTACTGTATTAATTATTTTTTTAGTTCAGAAAATTAAAAATCTGATCATCAGGTTTTACATTTTTACAGTTTTATTTTACTTAAAAATTGTGGGGTTTTTTTTACCTGAGACCTGCACTTGTGTGTGTGTGTGTGTGTGTGTGTGTGTCTGTGTTTGTGTTGTGGAGAGGGTGTGAGGAGTTATAATTAGCAATACAGGGCATAGATTTGTGGGAGAAACTGAATGTGTTTAGAGGTTTCATATATTTCCAACAATGTCTGAGAAACACTTAATCTGCTTTTGAAATGCCTTTCTACATTTAATTATTGTTTTTTAAATTGGCAAACATTTAAATGATATGCTCTCTCTGTTTAACTGAGCAAATGAAGATGCTACCCTGGAGTAATGTGAGATGACTCAGAAGTTGACAGTCAATTTTCCTTGGTAGCTTCCAAAGGAATGGCCTTACCCTCAATGCAAATGGAAGGCAAGGAAGCGCAGATTAGCTCAGGATGTCTCTGGAAGCTTTATCCAGATATTGTCTTATTCTTCTAATTGTTCATGACTTGTCCACGTGTGGACATCTGCTATTGTTTGCTTAACGTTTCAGCTTTGGTTTCTCTCTCTCTCTCTCCTCCTCCTCTCCATTTCTCTTTGCCTCGGTTTCTCTCTCTCTCTCTCTCTCTCTCTCTCTCTCTCTCTCTCTCTCTCTCTGCCTAACTTCCACTTTTAGTTTTTACTTTCTCACTCTCTCCCTTTCTCCCTCACTCTCACTGTGTCTTGTCCCGCCCTCTCTGCCTTTCTCTCTCACTCTGCCTGCTGTCATGCTTAATTTTACCCTGAGTCATCAGTATTTAGAAAGACTGCCCCTGCTGTTTCACAGTTTTAATACCACACACACACACACACACACACACTTACTCAAACACTACGCCACATGCCATTTTGCATTTTGCACTGCTGAACTAATAATATTCTAGTAGGGGCTAATTGTCAACCCCACAGTTAAGTGGCAATATCCGCTAGTTTTCATTAAATACTCATTACATGAACTTATCAACATGGTCAAATCATTCACATTGTCATCCAGTGCCAGGGTGCAGTGATAACCGAAAGGTTAGTTGGCTGCAGGGGAAACTGTCTTTTTCCTCAAAATGACACAAATTTCCCATTTGTGTCAAGTCATGAGAATAGCACAGAGTGGCTAATGCATATAGCATCATGGCTGTGCAAGATCCACTGCTGGCCCACCGAACAACACAGAGCAGACAATGCAGTCCTGTTCTCTACGACCCTGTGGATCAATCCCGCCTGTCACTGGGTCTCTGCTAATGAACTGTTAATCAAAATCAAAATTCTTGGCAGGGACGTGGGGTGCTAATTGTGCCATTGTAATATTGACCTTTTTCTAAGCCAAGCAAAGTGACCTGCATGGCAAGCTTATTTATCTTACTTTGTCTATTCCACATAATAGCAGGTCTATTATGATGTAAATTAGATGAATTTTACATAAGATTCTCCTATATCATGGAGAATTAATTGACTAACTACTGTGTTATAAATATACATACATATTTATTTTTTTATTCGTGTATGTTTATGTTCAGGGTTATTTGCTGCTAGAAGAAATGGTAGAGCTGTGTTAATTATATGCCCCTGAGAACCTTTTTGTATTGGATGTAGTCTTCTAGTTTCTATTATTATTGGTGTTATTTTTAGAGAACACACCATTTATTACTAAAAAACACACAATGTCACCAGATGAAGGAGAGTATGCATGCTGTATTTTTTTCCCCATATGATATTTAAACATTGCAGCCTTTCAAACATGGCTGGCTTCCAGGGCTATTGCACGCAGTCCACCGAGAGGGGAGACAGAGGAAAAGCAGCTTTTAATAATAGATTAGGGTTTGCAACTCAACCACCCAAAGGCAGGAGTTACATCAACTTAACTAGGCAGCTGCAATTACATCAAAATTCCAAAGTGCTCTGACTGTCTGCTGCGGTAGCCACCGAGCTGTGCCCAGCCATGTCTTCTCTAATCCCACAGCAAATCCCAAAGCCGTCAGCCCCCCCTCCCCACCCCCAATAACTTTGCTGCAAAGGCACCTGGTCACCCAGCACTGACACCTCAGCGTGAGAGTTTTGGAGGGCTTAGGCCTCCTCAGCAGCACCAAACAAAAGCCTGTGGATTTGCATTAAGAGGAGGAATGGCCCTTAGGCTAAACCCAGAGGGTGCCACAGGATCCTGTCAGCGCAGGGAGAGCCGTCCATGGCCTTGACCAGCCATGCGAGACAGTTTTGTGGTGTTACCAGGCTGGCACAGGATGGGGGTCAGGGGGGAGAGTTTAGGGGTCATTGCGGTAGTGCTGCCACAGCGAGATAGCAGGTTGATTTTGTCTAGCCTGATTGGTCCTATTAATAAAGTATTGGACGGGGCGTGTTGCCAACGGCCGTGTTATATTGCTGTGGACGTGGCATTGAGGGGACCTGAAAGAGACACCCTCTGAGCCCTGTTTACTCAGTTTTCAGCAAAGATAAAAAAAACCTCCCTTTTCCTGTGTCTCACTTTCTCAAACTCTCTTGACAGCCAAAAAGGTGTTCCTATGACATTAGCCTCCCAGACATTTAACACAGCAAAAAGAACCTCTGATTATTTTTTTGTGGATGGCATGTAATAGGAGAAAAAATGCTATGCAAAATTTTGTCTCCTCAAAATATCCCCCCTTTCCCCTGAAACAGAAGTCTTGCTTACTGTATGTACAGCCCTGTTTTAAGCCTTTAACATAACATGGTACAGTGTAATGCAATCCTGTTTTTCACTCACTAAGCCTAATCAGATGTGGAAGACCTGTAGATCAGCAGCTCTGTCAAACGACTTTTTTTTTTAAAAGAGAGAGTCAGCACCCACAAATGTTGGTTTTCAGTGTAACATTCATGCTTCTTAGACTTAGAATCTAAAAATGCTCCCACTTAAATTCAACTAAGTGGTATGTCTACTCTTCAAATGACACTTTCTTTCAAAAGGAAATTCTCAGAATGTGGCTTTTCATCTCAGTCCTTTATTTTAATGAATAGGTTTATTAATACTGTATTTGTACCAGACTGTCACAGAATCTTAAGACTGATGCAGTGTTCTAATTAATATATGCTCTGATCCTTTGTTTTTTCTCTAGCATTTCCTGATCTTTGGCCTCCACCATTTTTGAGTGATTATTTTTGACAGTGGTCAGATTTTGTGTGTGTTTTTTCGTGTATAAATTTTAATGGCTAGGCTTGTTAATATTCGAATTGTCAAATTGTCACCAGGCCACTACATCATATTTTGAGTGTTTAAGAAGAGCAGTTAACACATTCATATTGCAGTTTCTCTTGTCAGACATTATAACCACTTCCCCTTTTGTACTTGTTTTTCCTCCACGTCATTTTTTAATGTTTATGTACTTGCATTCTGGACAGGATTCTACACATTCTCTTCACCAAGTGTCACAAGCCGGGTATTTTTTTTTGCATTGGAACAGTCCCCAGTGGCACTTTATGGTTCATGCAATTACCTGTCAACCTTCCCCATGCTTGCCGGATCTCCACTCCATTCTCACCGTGTCAGGAAATTAAATGAGTACATTAAGGCATTTTGACTGCGTTGAGACAGGGTTCTCCTCTGCTCCCTTAATCCGCACTGGAACATTCTTGATGTGACAAAATACAGCACGAGAGAGAGAGAGAGAGAGGGAGAGGGAGAGAGAGAGAGAAGGCAGAGAAGGGAAAAGACGAGTGAGGGAGAAGGAAAGCATGGCTGAGCACAGATGTGAAGGCACGGAAATGGAGAGATTGGAGGGATGGAAGACGGGGATTTTCTGCAGGCAGGGTTTTTTTTCATTATTTATTTACGTTTTCACACAGGCATGATTTCAGCACAGAAATGACATTTGGGGACACAAAGTTTGAAGACTAACCTGTGTGACTGTAAGAAACCTGGGGAAGTACAGTGAGCCTTTTCACATGGTGCAGGATGTAAATAAGGGTTTTGTTGTTCCCTGTTCACCACATCAATAAGGCAGAATGCGCAGGCTCATTCTTTCCCAGAGGGACCTCTGTACTCCTCCTAATTAATTGGCTCTCAATATATTTGCTATTCTGAAAAAGTAGTGAAATCAAATGCCTTAAGAAAAGTATTCACGACTATTTTTAAAGCTTTAAAGCTTTCGGCTGTATTTTTGTTTTTACACACTCATCTGCACTTCCAGGGATGCTACAGACATTCCTGTTTGTTTGTTTGCTTGCCTTCCCCTCCCCATGCAGTCTTCTTTTCAAAAGAGGAACCCCCCCAACACATAATACAGCCCCCCAACCCCCCCCCCCCTTCCCACACTCTCCGGGCCTACCCCTCCTCCCTCCCCTGTGTCTCTGTGTTCCCATTCGGTTGATGAGCCTGCTCACTGAAGCCTGCGGCCTCCTTTGTGGAGCATGTGTTCCACCGTGGCCCCTGGCTTTCTCTCAGGGAATCCCCCTCCCCTTCGTCCCGGGGAGGATGCCAGTGTGCAAGAGACGCCCTGCTGAGCCCTAGATCTCAAACTTTGCGCACCCCCCTGCCCCCCTGCCCTTTACTCTGGTCGCTACGACACCCCACTCTCTCATCTTAGCATCGTTTAATGCACATCAGCATGTGGCCTGGGCCACCGGCCTGGGCTACTAATGCAGTATAGCTGTGGTGAAAGGGCAAGAACAACACCCACACCTTTGCAGCTGACCAGGCAATAATTGAGCTTCTTGGGCTAAAGAAGGCTTGGTGAGACGATGGGAGAGGGGAAAAAAGACCAGCGACTTGGGGACTGCTGCAACCGCTGTGCCTTTGCATTCAGATAAGTCAGGCTTCACTGGAACTACCTAATCAGGCTGCCTGTCGGAATGAGAGAGAGAAAATGTGGTTGAAAGGAGGTCATCCCAGAATGTGATCCATCGCTCAAGACATCTGAGAGATGAGAGTTTCCCCGCCTGCAGAAACAACTTAATGAGCAGCACGTGGTACAATTTTTTTTCATCACATGGAAGAAGAGTGCAGAATCTCGACTCTCTACGTGTGTTAAGGGCTCGGTGTTCATGCAGTTACACTTGCTTTCTTTAGGCTACGCTGCCTGCAAAACTGTGGCTTTGTTTCACAAGCATGAGTTATGTGATAAGTGGTTCACATGTGTCCTTCTGTTGTAAAATGCATGGTCATTATTAGAACATTTTATTGTCACCTTCTCATATTGGCAGCTTTGGTACCCATGAAGGCCAGGTTTTGTAATAAGTTCTTTAGAATTTGGCTTCTCCGTCTTGAAAAAGAAAATAATACACACTTAGGACAACAACATAATGTCTACACTGGGCCTTTTTTACTGAAAAATTGCCAGGAGTAAATTCTGTATGAAAAGTAAATGCCAGTGTATTATCACTGATTGATTTTTATTTATTTCTCTTATTAAGTTTCCTACGAGACAATGTCTGAGACAAAGTACAGTTCAGCCACCAATCTATTGCTTTTGTTTGATCGACTGCTCTTAATCCTACATGGCACAATAAGACCAAATGAAGTCTCATTGATTCTTACAAGGCTGTTGTTGTGGCAGCAGAAACGGTAGCTTCCCCTCTGTAGAGTGCATAGCGTCGAGCCTTATCCCTTGTTTACTGCTCTATCTGTCCAATGAATCTTGTGAAGACAGCTTGTAGTCCCGTATGATTTTCTTTTCTTCGGGTCTTTTGTAATAGGTGCCAAAAACACCCCCAGCTGTTCAGGGGACCAAGCATGGAGGGTGTCCCCACACAGGTCTTTGGTGTTCATATAGACAAATGCCGCTCACAGGCGAGGTTTGTGTGGCTAGCTCTTTTTTTAGCCCCTCCGAGAGGAAAGGAGGGGGATCGGTGGCAGTGGGCGTCACTTTTTTTTTTCTAATGATCTGTCTAGCTGGTGGATGGCTTTTGATTAATTCCATATCGAGCTGTTCGCCCCTGGATGCTTTGATGCGTTGTCCAGGGCATGCTGCAGCACTCCACCCTGTAAGGTAGGAGCGTGCACAAGGCTGACTTTTATCTGCTCCACAAATGGCAGCCCCCATTTTTAGACAAATACACACACAGACACACACACAGACACACACACACACACACACACACACTTTCAATAATGGTAGATTGCAGTCGACAGCATCCTTAAACAAATACACACACACACATACACACACACACAGACTGTTGGAAACACTAACTGTACACTCCTGCTTCTTGTTGGAAAACTGCACAAAAAAGTTGCAATACAGTAACCTCTTTACTGATCCCTGTTCTTACTGTTTAATTATTCATGGATATGAATCAATTTTCTGTTAGAGTTTGATGGATCGGTATCTTCCATTGGTTAACTAAGCCGGCCATGGGAACCTGATTTTCCTTGGAGATTGGCTTCAGACAACCTTAATGCCCGATTGACGCCTTCAAGTATTGAGCTGCAGAGAAGAGGCTCCTTTAATATGTTTGCCAAACCCATTGAATATGAGGGACAGGAGTTTTTAAGGATAGGCACACACATACATGAGGAATAAAATGTTTAGAATTTCAATTATTGCTGAGAAAATATTCCGATATCATTCCGATGACGTATGCGTAAGCTTGTTTCTCATTGGTGCCCACAGATTTGGGAAAAATAATTCCTCTAAATCGGCACGATGGCCATATTGACTTGCTCACGAAATGGAATGTAGCGTCACAGGAAGTATGGGCGGGCCCAGGCTACTTCTATCTATCAGATCAATTGGAATTTGAATACTTAGAGTAATAAGCAGAATCTGTCAATGCTGTGAAAAAGTGATTCACACTTCGACTTCAGTTCCAGCAATATCTTCTTTTGACAAAAACGTTTTTGAGCTCAAACCTGATCAATATTTTTCCCTTTCTCAATTTTTGGTGAATCATTGCTTCTGTTCCTGTGACAGGCTGCAGGTTCACTGGCTCAAGGACTCCTCTGGCCATGTGACTTTCACCAAAGAGAAAGACCTTGGCCTTGAACCCTGCATCAGAGCTTTCTTCCACAGTTGTTATGGCTGTTGCAGTCACCACTTGATAGTAAACCTGGTTGATTGTGAATGTGCCCTGAAAAAAGACCATTTGAGATACAGCCTTGATTGCAAAGATGAGAGTGAATAAATTCAATCCATGCTTTTATCAGAAAAAAAGCCTTAGAAATCACCAGATTTTTCACACATATAAGATTGTGAACTGTTACTAGATGGTTACTAGAAGGATGGTTCGGTCTGAAAAGCTCTTTTTGATTAATAAATGCTCAGTGACTCAAGAAATTTTTCGTAATACTTGTCGAATGGAAGGTGTGTGATAGAATTAGTGTTCATCATGGTTTACTTCATTGAGGTTGTCTGAGAGTTTAGACCTCAGAGGAATCATGAGGCAGAGGGAGACTGGCTGGCGAAAGCGCCTTTTGCACCAAACCATCTGTCACCAGAGCCTGACAAATTATCCAGAGCTGGCGCCCAAAATGAAAGGGTATGCAAAAGCAACCCGACTTCTGTGCGGATACGCGTCTTGTGATGACTGCCTGTGACTGCGTTCCTGACTGCATTCTGCAAAGGAGCAAACTCTAGGTTGTGCCAGTGAAAATTAGCATCTTATAACAGCCAGCGAGGATAAACCGAGATTTAGCCACTATCCGATTTCCCTGGTGTAGCAGGCACACTGGCAAGTGAAGTGAAGTGCTCTTCACACATTAGTTGGTGACTGTACTTTATATTCATCCCTGCATAACATGATGAGACACTGCTGTTTTATTGCGGTTGTCCAACATGTACAACTTACAAACAGTTTTTTTTTTTTGTCACTCCTCCATAATTAAAGTCTTCTAGCTCCTGGCCTGTGGTCTTGCAAACAAACTGTTGTTGAATTGTGATTTTTACATGAAGATGGCCAATTGAAAATAAATAAATAAATACACAAACAAACACGTAGTGATTGAGGTCTGCTGACACATTCAGTTTATAGAACAACTGATGCTGTCACTCCACTTCAGGCGCTGAGGGCCAAGCACAAGAGGTGGAACGAGGAGGCGTAAATTCAAGCGCATAGTTTGACACCTAAGGATCGCAGCGCCTCTCCCTACACACGCTTTCTGTAAATAGGCAATTTATTGTGACTACCTGTGAAATAAAGTGTGTGTGGTTGTGTGTGTGTGTGTGTGTGTTTGGGTGGACTGGAGTAGGGTGGGTGTTGGAGCGAGTGGTGAAGGGGTGATGGGCATGAATCGGGAGCCACTTTGTCTGTGAGGGCACAGGCAGGGGAGCACATTGATTGATTAATGGGTGAGCAGATATGGAAATTTATGGATAGACAGAGAGACAGAACACTGGCTCTTTATCTTGCGTTAAGCTGGGAGTATCAGATTTGTGCACCAGGACCTCTGGGTACAATCTGATCCTTCATATCTCGTGTCTGATGCCTGCAAAATGCCATGATGCAAAGTGACAGCTGAAGACTAAAACACAGAAGAAACAGGAAGAAAGCGGCACACAAAAAAAAATGAAAAAAGTTCTCTCGGCAGTGATCGCTTGAACAACGTTCGGCAACAGCTCTTGATCCCGGGGAGTGAATTTCAAAGCAGTCTTCAGTGCAGTAATTGTATATGCCTGATAATAACAGATTGTCACCAGTGCAGATAGATATTTCTGTTTGTGAGCATACATACCTGCCAGAGGTGACACATCCCATTCAAATGTCGTTTTTGCGTTGTTTCTACCAAGAGGCAACAGAAAGTATTTAGCCAAGCCAACAGAATAGGGCAAAATGCCCCAGAATTTTTGTTTATCTCTATCTCTCTCTAGTTCTCTATCGCTTTTCTTTGTCCCTTTCACTACTCTTACCTTTTCTATTACAGTTTCCATTCATACTGTTCTCATTATTTTATTCTCTCTACTCTACTCTCTCTCTCCCCATCTCTCTCTCCCTCTCTCTATGTGTAAATGGGTTTTTGTGCCAGGAAGTGAAACAACAACAAATTGCAATAGATGTTGGCTTGGGGATTCATTGGAGCCAGCATGAGGCATTTTGAGTTAGCCTGCTAATGTGTTGACAGCTAATCTTCCTGATGCCATTAGTACCATGAAACAAAAGAGAGGGCATGCACTGGAAGACATCCACAAACACACACACACACAAATACATACACACACACATACACACGCAATACTAACTCTGACGCTTTTGTACTAACTGTGTTTCAGTGTATTCTGTGATTTCATTCTGAGTTTGCATAGCAAAACTAGTGTTGTAGTTGCTAAAGCTGTTCCAGCTGAATTGCAAGTTAAATAAAAAGTCTTTCCTTGCCACTGTTGCTTATGGGTGCTTTCTGGCGTGAAGCGCTATGAGACATGACTTTCTATAATGCGCTGTATAAATAAAATTGAATTGAATTGAATTCACTGAGGACATTAAATTGCCTGTACATGCAGGCTCAAAATATGTTACTCTTATCCAGTTAAATGATACATTTTGAATCTCATATTTATTTCCTGTTTTAATGTTTTATCTTTATATACCCTATAGCTCACACAACATGTCCTCTCTCTCTCTCTGCTTGTCAGACGGCACTTTCCAGAACCACTCCCGCCTGCGGACGCCGCCCATGCCCCTGTCTCACTCCCACTCGCCCAGCCAGCAGCACCATGCCACCTCGGTGAACTCCCTTAACCGGGACAACTACACGCCGCGCAGCAACCCCAGCCCTGCCCCCACCGACAGCTCGGCTCCCCCCGAGGGCCCAGCCAGTGCCCAGGACTCGGGCAGCGCCCAGGACAATTGGCTGCTCAACAGCAACATTCCCCTGGAGACTAGGTAAGCCTGTTTCTCCCTGTCCAAAAAAATGGGGAATTTTTCCTACAGCCATTCTCTTTTTTCATAGCTAGATTTTTTTTCTTCTCTTTTTTTTTCCAAAGCATAATTTCTGCCAGGTATGCCCTCATTGCACCCCTTGTGGGCTATCTGAGATAGCCGACTCCTTTTACTCAGCTTCAAATGCTATCTGAGCTACAAGGGACGAGTTCAGCTTTTGTGGTTTGGAATGCAAAAGGTGGCAGTGAAAAAAATCGAACTGCTCTCAGAGGGCATACAAACTGGTGTGAGGGTTCTCCCAGGAGCCAGAGCTGATCTTTTCAGCACAGATCTGACTCTGGCACTTCCCCCTGTGCCTGGGCTGTTTAAGTTCGTTATGGATAAGTGTGGAGGACTGTCTCAACAGACACGCCGGTCAACATGCACTGGGAACGTGAACCGCGGTGAAACAAGAGAAAAGGATTGTTTTCTGAGGCTCATCTGGAAAAAAAAAA
>JAGFZM010001635.1:336621-356567 GCA_017657215.1 Limnothrissa miodon
TTGCTCGGGGAAATCAGCGATGTGGAGCCTACAGGAGAGGCGGCTACAGCTGTCGATTAGCTGCAATGAAAAGAGGGTTATATTAGCTGCCCGCATTACCTCAGTAACATTCTTAGTATAACATTTTTTTAAAGCAAATTAGTTACAATTTTAGTGGCTGAAGTGGATTCTTAGGGACGTAAACTGACGTGGGAGTTGATGCGACTGTTTGGCAGGTTGTTATGACAGCCACAGCAAAGCCTGCCTGTCTGGTTCGTCAGTGCGACCAGCATTGTTTGACGGTCCATTCAACGGGAAAATGAATGTTAATTTGAGTTTGTAGAGGATTGCACAGTGGCGTAATGACTGATTAAGCACAGAGCTTCCAGGTATTCCCAAGAGAGTGGCAAAACAGATGGCAGAGTGGAGAGAATTTAAAGCAAAGAGGAGTCCAAATCGAACCCGTATAAATCAGCTGTGTCTGCGCGCCTTGGACTGGAACAAGAAGGGGGGGGGGGGAACACATCTATTATTTCAATTCTTCTGACCAAATTGGAGCCATTAGGAATATCCAGCAGGGCTCTGACACCTGGCCTGTCATTTGGGCGGTTAATAGCCTCATAATGGCCCTCTCCCTCTTTCCGTGCTTTCCGACTGGAGGGATGTGGGGTGGTATACAGCCACTAAATGTTGGGGAGTTAGGGCCCTGCGAGTAACTTGGGAGTCAAACCAGGAGAGGATCTACTATCTATCTATCTATCTGTCTGTCTGCCTGTCTGTCAGTCAGTCTGTCTATCAGTCTGTCTGTCTATCCTATTTTCCCCTCTTTCCTCCCTCCCACCCTCCTTTTTCTTTATCTCTGCTAGTTCTCTTTTTAAAAGTTTAATACCAGTTCGAGTATTCCTTTTTCAGTGTGTATGTCAGACATATGCTATTTTTCCACAAGAAGACTTTCTTTTGAAAAAAAAAAAAAACAACTCCAGAAATGCAGCCTTTTCTCTTGCTGAATCCACATGTTCAGTCCGCCTGTTTGCATGTTGACCCTCCATGCCTTTTCTCATTGCATTATGTTGGCCCTCCCTTATGGAACTGCGTTCTCTCTAAGGGGCCGCTCACTCTACGCTGCCACACAAAATGGCACGGCAAAGTTTGTCCAGGGAGACTCGCCTCTGAATATTTATAGCCGACAATATGCTCAGAGATATTTATGACTTCCATCAGAAGCCACAGCCATAAAGCAGGCATCATGTACTGCGCTCTACATGCCTTTGGGAGATTTTGTCGCTTAAAGGAAAGAGGGAAAAAAAAAGTTTTTTAATCTAAACTGTCATGTTTCTACAGGCACAAGGGCTTGTAGTTGTGTTGCTGTGTTCTCTTGCACTTGTTAATTAAGCCTATTTAAACTGAACTCTGTAAAAGTAAAAATAAAAATAAAAAACAAATCAACAAACTGCATTGTTTTTGTCCAACCACCAACCCCCTGAAGGAGCCAGAATACTCTAATGTTTATCAGAGAAGAGCAAGATGCATGCAGAGATGGCCAGGGCACATACGGTACCAGGTAGGGCTGTCTGATCAGCAGTGGGAAGCAGGAGGAAGGGAAGTCTCCGTTTCCTATGTCCCTAAACTCTCTAGTCTCTGTATCCATAAGGGCCTTTTTCTTTTCTCTCTGTGGCTTTCTTGGGTGCCGTCACCCACCTTACAGTTTCTATCTCCGGTTTGTTGCCGTGTATGTGTGTGTGTGTGTGTGTGTGTGTGTGTGAGTGTGCGTGTGTTTGTGTGTGTGTGGGTTTTTCATGTGTCGTTTAGTGTTTGTCTTTCATTTCTCTTTCTCTGGTGCTGGGGGATGTGTGTGTGTGTGTGTGTGTGTGTGTGTGTGTGTGTGTGTGTGTGCGCGTGTGTGTTTTTGTCGGTGTCTACATCTCGTCCCTCCCCACCCCACCCCTCTCTCCTCCGCACGCATGACTCACTCAGCCCTTCCATCTCCATCTCTCCATCTGTATGTAGAAACATTGCAAAGCAGACATTCCTTGAGACTTTGCAGGACAACCTGATTGAGATGGACATTCTGGCGACAGCACGCCGCGACGGCGCTTACAGTGACGGGTATGTCTTACGCCTCCTCTTCCCTCCACCCCGCTGGGAGAAAAAAATAAACCAATGAAAATGAAATAATGAAGCCCACGCCACCCTGTTCCACTAATGCTCTGCTTTGCCATGCCGCATGTCTGCCGCCTCAGTCTCCCCCCTCACACCTCTGCACATCATCTTGTCTGTCCTTGTCCCAGTATGTAGGGGGTGTCTGTGGCTTTTTCTTCCTCTAGTGCTACTGGGTCTCCACGCACCCACACGTGCACAGTGTCTTTCTGTCCCGCTCACCTTCTTATCACTCTAACCCTCTCGCTCCCTCCCTCTGTACAGAAATGCTGTCTTAATGAGATTTAGCACTTTCGCTGACACCAATCATTGTGGCATCGGGGTGTTTGTGCTATCGTGCCCCTAAGGTAACATGTCACCGCTCCAGAGGTGATAGAAAAACACTCTTTTTTTAACAGCTCGTCCTAATATATAAGCCATCCTAAAGAAGCCTTGAGCATGTCACAGATACATGGGGAGATGCTCCTTGAAGCCCAGCAAACCATTATTTTTATTTTTTTTTTTTCTTGCCTCGCCCTTCATGGGTAAACAACCACCTTTAACACATACATTTTCTATAAATAAATATCTAGCATTCCCACTCTCCAACTACTAACAGCGCAGATGCAAATTAACAGGGATCTGCTGTGGTCACTCGTGCTGTAAATTAAATTTGGTATCGTGATTGTGATTGCGCCAGCCCACTCTGCTGGCGTTGATTCAGTTATCCAGCCAAACGTGCCTCTATGCCATATAGAGTCTATGGCAACACAGTTCTTTGTTTTTCTTCAAAAAAGTGCTTAGAGACAGCATTACTGAACAGTTGAAGGGACTGTGTGTTCTTTCTGTATTACAAATGAGAGGGAAGATGCACTCACACCCACATACACACACACACACACACAAACACACAGATAAAAAATAAATAAGCAAGCTAGAGCTCGGAGGAAGCCCTGGGTTCTGTCTTTTTTCTCTCTGTCTCCTCCCGTCTTGTCCGCAGGCACTTTCTGTTCAAGCCCGGTGGGACCTCGCCCATGTACTGCACCACGTCGCCGGGCTACCCCCTGACCTCCAGCACGGTCTACTCACCCCCGCCTCGACCGCTGCCGCGCGGCACCTTCTCCCGGCCTACCTTCAGCCTGAAGAAGCCCTACAAGCACTGCAACTGGAAGTGCGCCGCCCTCAGCGCCATCCTCATCTCCGTCACGCTCGTCTTTCTGCTGGCTTACTTCATTGGTCAGTTACCTTTTGGTATTTTTTTCTCTCTCTCTCTCTCTCTCTCTCTCTCTCTCTCTCTCTCTCTTTCCCTCACTCTCTCTCTTCCTCCCCGTCCTCTCCCTTCCTCTGCCTCTGTCTATTCATTCTCTAGTTCTATTTTCTATATCTTTTTCCTTTCCTATTATTTTAATTCATTTTGTCTCTTGCTCTTTGTTTCGGCTCCGTTGGGTCCCCGTGTGTCTTTCGGTGTGGAGCAGGATCATGAAGGGATCTCTAATTGAAATTTTAATATATGATTTCACACATATGGAAGTGTGACTTATGCATGAAGGTGTTGAGATGAGGTCAGCAGTGCTGAATGACTCTTAGAATGAACCTGTCCATCCAGGCGGGGTGGGGGCTGCAATGAGCATCAGTCTTAGCCGTTCTATTTGCAGACCTTCATATAGTGGGAAAGATTGGAAGGGCTATATAATGTTAGTCTATTATATTGTTATGTATGCTATTCTGTTCATAGATGACATCAATATTTCTCCCTGTCAAAATGAAATGGATTTTACATTCAGAGATCTCATGTCTGACACCACCACCACCACCAAGGTTAATTAAATGTTCTGAAGCCTCAATAAGAGGCATCTTGTGCTGTGATCTTGTTGGATTTTATATGGCATACCACTGTTGCAAAATCAAGTCTGCCTCTTGTGAGCTAGCTTCAGGTAATCCACAAATAAAGAATTTTGGTGAATTTGGAAAATCAAATCCCATACACTAAACGTGACCATATGCTTTTGGCTGTGCAGTTAACAATATGCTATACCTGTTTAGCATATAAATGGATACATCATCAAATTTATTCTTGTGCTTTTATGGAGCCAGAAAACATGAACCGATAAAAAGTAATTTATTTGTGTTGATTCGAAAGGAGATTCTGGCAGGTCTTTTCTAGCGCTGTCTACATCAGAGAGAAAAATGGTTCCAGCAAGGCATCACTGTAACACTGTTGTGATAAACACAAATTATAACTGTATCAAGAATATTTATCCCTCCCCTCCAGCTTAACAAGGACACGGTAGATTAGAAGTCAGAGTTGTCTGCTGTCCACTGCCATCCATTAGCTTCATGGATGAGAAAATAGTGATGCTTTGCTTCAGGATGGTAAAACAATGAGGATGATTCTGCCCGGAACTGTGCTTGAACTTGGGGCACAGCAGATGCACTAGAAGTGCTGGCAGTCTAGTTTCGCTCTAAATACCCCGCCATCATTGACCTCGCTGGGGGAGACTGATAGCCTGCTAGGCCAACGCGGTTTAATCACTTCATGTAATTACCTCCCCCCAAAAAAGAAATCAGACCATCTCCCCATGGCACCTGAAGTAAACACGTCAAGGGAGAGAGAGAGAGAGAGAGCGAGAGGAGAGATGAAAAATGTAGCCTTGCCCGACGATCTAGATCTTACAATCAGGAACAAGGGCCCGTGTTTTTTAATTAAAATCTGATGAGAAAATATATTTAATTTCAAGTGCAATTAATTATCTTGCTTCATAATTGGAAGCTCTGACTGTGTCGTCTAATGGACCCAATTAGACCCTGTGACAGATGTTTTGACTTTTCGGCGCACTCCTCAACCCTCTCCAGCGAAATGGCCCGCCGGAGAGAGACCGCAGGAGGAGAATGGCATGATGGCCAAATGGGCTATTTTCTCAGCGGTGGCCGCACTGCTATTCGGGAGGTTCATTACGTGCGCCCCTTCTGGAGGTCATCAACGTCCCCCGTGTTTCGCTCTTTCCCTCCGGGTCTCGAAAAGGTCTGAAGAGATTGCCTCTTGGCACTCGACACACCTCTTCACCAGCGTCTAGTCTCTCTCGGCTCACACTTGGAAACCACGACTGCTCTTTTGGGTTGCTTGCCAGTCAGGTAAACACTAACCTACACCCCTTCATTTCCTTGGACGGTTGGCAAAAACCTGTCTTCAAAGCCTCCTATGTAGTTATGGAGTCATTATTTAAGGGTGTTTACTCTTTTTTTAACCAGCGCATCAGATCTTTTACTATTGCCTCAGGGAGTCTGAACCAAAAAAATGGAACTGTAATGATAATTATAATAACCTTTAATTAACCGGGCTAATCACGTACAAAGCAAATCACTTGTTAGTGAGATTAGGCCATCAAGGGCACACTCAGTAGGGGAAAAAGCGGCTACACCGACAGAGGCGGCCATCTTGTGGTGTTTTTAGTCTTTGTTTTTCTTTTTATGCAGAACTTGTAAGGCCATGGAATGGATCCAATGGTGCTTTATAATGGTCGTTCTGGGTGTTGTAAAATAACGTGGGTAATGTGTGGGTTATGACATTAATGTTGCCTCAGTTCTGACCCCATTCTGTCCCCGGCTGCCACAGTCTTTTGACATTTACAAGCACATTTTGATCCTCACCTCCATCAAGAGCCCCTATGGGGCCTGAGGCAAGCCTATTGACAAGAAGTTAAACTGTAGTCATCGGTTAATTGATTGATTTTCCCTGCCGTTGACTTACTGCTCAGGGGGAAAATGAAATGGCACCAACCAGCTACAGCCCAGTGGGATTTCAAGAGTGTTTTGCCTTCATTGTAAATTCTTGCTGGGACACATTGGAGTTACAAGTGGAATCAGTGCAGATGTGCTGCTGATGGGATCTGTGTAAAAATATTTTCGATGCAGAAGATTCTTGTGGGATATTTATGAGCTGATAATCGTGACGTGAAGAAGGCCGTTTGCTTTTCTGTTCCGACTAAAATGCATCAAAATGCCTGTTTGTAAACAGTGGCAGATTCTCTCTTTGCTGTGACTCAGCATAAATAGGAGAGAAGCAGGCTGAGGTAGTGAGCAAGCTTAAATATTGAGCAGGGAATTAGCTGCCCTCTGCTGAATTTAATAGCGAGTACTCATTGAAATTCGTCCCTTTCACACTGTTTTAGGAAAAGCACAGATAATCACCACAGTCTCTCTTAGCACAGCAGTCAGTGTTGGTATCTGCGTGTTATTTCTTAAGCATTTGTGTGAAAATGTGATACTTTTAAGCTCTGTGTTGGCGTGTGTGTGTGTATGAGAGAGAGAGAGAGAGAGAGAGAGAGAGAGAGAGTAGAGAGTGTGTGTGTGTGTGTGTGTGTTTGTGTGTGTGTGTGTAAAAGTGTTTTGGTTGACAATGAGGCTCTTGCAACTCAGAGGGATTTTAAAAATGCTCTGATTTCCTTTCACTAAAAGCCTGTAAGGTAATCAAATCACTAATGCCCTTCTAACAAACAATTGAATTAACACAGCCTCAGCAGTGCACTTTGCGAAACCAAATGACTCCCAGCTCCCCAGCAGGCTGTTTGCATGCACATATACTGGGCCATCTCCATCACAAATGGCTAGTCCAAATATTTTCCCTTGCCATTGTGCTAGTCTTAACAAGCCCATTTGCATTAGGTGTCAATTAAAAGTCAGTTTAGTGTAAAGTTACACACACACACACACACACACTCCCCGATAGTCACACTTTACCTCTTTCTCCCATCGTCTTTCCCCTCCACTGCCTCCCCCCTGCAACCCCCTACTGCAGGAGAGGTGTAGAAGTAATTAGGTGGATAATGAAGGCAAGAAGCCTGCTGCATTCAACACCCATTCATTCAAGTGTCTAAAAGGGATTAATTAGCCATATGCTTGCTAATGCACGCAGTCCACTCTCTGACAGATGAATGGCGGCGGGCATTTCTCAAGCCAGTGCCTGTGGTCTTTGACGGCTCATCGTTGAATTTTCCCCCCCGTTGTTCTCCCCATTCCTACCTTCTGGCTTAAATAACTGGGGTTCAGAAGTGGTTGGAGAGGTGGAATCGCTGGATCGTTTTTTAGTTTTGTATTTTTTTTCCTCCTTTCTTTTGGCTTTGCCTGAGGTGAAAGTAGGATGACGGCAGAGAGAAAGACTGTGTGCACGTGTGATTCCTGGCAGCTCGGGGCACAGTAATAGGCCTCATCGTTTGTGTGTGTTTGCGCCTTATCTTGGGCGTTAGAGCATGTGAGTGGACTGCATCCAGTGGCTACTAATTGGCATGGAGAGTCTGCCCAACTTTTCTGCCAGTGCTGACCAAAGGAAAAAAAAAGTTTACACACAAAAAATACATATCTTTCACTCCGTTTCATTCTACAATACATGGGCTTCTATCCACAGGTCATTTGGCTTTCTAGAGTAGCACCAGGAGACTGCATTCTGCCAGACCATAGAGCTCTCGTTAAGTAAGCCTGGTGCTATTTCGGTGTTCATCTGTCTGTCTGGGCTTCTAGAATCTCCTCGAGCTAGATGCGGCCACTGCAGCTCCCTCCCAGGGGATTCCAGAGAGAAGACTTAGACAAAGCAACAGCTGTATGTCATAAGCCACCCTGCGACAAGGGGACTAGTATGTCTTCACGAAATTGCCCTGGCCTCCATGTTTTATGTTACAAATTTTACACCAGAGCGAATCAGTGGGCATGCAGCTGAGAGATGAGGGCCGGAAGGAGAGAAAGAAAGTTCCAAACCCCCCCCCACCCCATCTCCCAAACACTCACAAATACACACACACACACGAAGAGACATGGTGGCCGACAGGATAGACTTGAGGGATATGACCCTCGGTTAGGCGAAAGGAAGGGAGGAGGAGGAGTGATTATTTGGACACTTGAAACAACACTCCGAGTGTTTTTTTGTTTTTTTTTTCTTAGCACCGAGAAGTTGTCTAATGCGATTGTCCTGCTTGGGCAACTCCAGTACTGCCGCAGTCACCAGCGGCCGTCTGTTTCTCAGCTACCCGATGCCTGTTTTTTTTTTTCCCAGACAAGCGGGAGAAGGGGACACAAATCAAAGAGTGGGTAGAGGCTTAGTTTGGAGGCTGCCAAATGATAAACTAAGCCATCTGTCTAACCCCCCCACTCTAGGCCTGTGTTAAAAAGGGATTGAATGCAAAGGGATTGCATGGGGGTCACTGGGTTGTTTTTGTATTGCCCCGCATGCTTTTCACGATGCCTCTTCTCCCATCTCGCTACTTTAAGCAATCACCAGGCAACCAGTCCACGCTTTATAGCTGATAGGAATAATGGGAATAAATACAAAATATGAATAAATGAAGCCTAATGAGACAAAATGAAATCTTCTGTCCATCAGAACGCATCTAGCAATTTTCCAGACAGCCACTTATTCAGAGGCGGCTTCTGTCTCGCTAACATCTGAAATGGCATCTTGCATTAGCAGGCCTTGGTAATCTCCAGTCAGATATTTAGCAGTGACTGAACGCGGGAGAACGTCTGTGGGTGATGGTGGAGGCATGTTGCTGTCTAATGTGCTGGGTAATTAATGAAATAGACTTTTGCTGTGTGGAGAGACAGCCCACTCTCATTTTTCAACACTCGTTTGATCTGCGGAGCTGTCAGAAAGAACTGTGCTGTTTCTTCCTTGCCTCCCAGCCGAGCCTGTTCAAGGCTAGCGTTAAAATCTTGAGTTAGGGGGCTCCGTGGCTCAGTGGGCTAAGGCGTCATACCATTAATCCGGCAACCCGGGTTTGAGTCCGACTCGAGGTCTTTGCCGATTCTGCCCCATCTCTCTCTCCCACTTGCTTCCTGTCAATCTCTACTGTCCTATTGGAATAAAAGCAAAAAGCCCCAAAAAAAAAGAAGCTTGAGTTAGGGTACCAGTGCATTGTTATGGCTCCTTAAGAATCATCATCATCTTCATTTGAATACACAGACCTTGCCGCCTCAATTGCTTAAAGGGATAGTTCGGTTTTTAACACATTGAGCCCCTTCCACAGGGTGTCTAAAATGAAATAAAGTGGTCGACACCAAAATCTTGATGATTGCTCCTGTCTCGGCTATTTGGGAAATATAGAATCGCCTCTGCCTGCCTTTAAAATGGCTAGCAATGGGCATGTGTTGTTTTGATCCTTAAAACACTGTTTTTAAAAAAGTGCTACTCATGGAGTGATTAGTGGCGTTTGCTGATGTTCCAGTTTCTGTCATGTTTTATTTGCCATTTTGTAAGTCCCATAGAGATCTATTTGCTCCTTCATATAAACAAAGTGCCAAATAAAACATGACGGAAGCTTTATTTTGCTACGATACATGTTTTGGAACATCATTGAGCAACACTAACCACTTGGTGAGTAGAACTTTTTTAAAACCAGTGTTTTAAGGATGGAAACAATACATGCCCATCGCTAGCCATTTTGAAGGCAGCCAGAGGCGATTCTACATTTCCCAAATAGCCGAGACAGAAGCAATTGTCAAAATTTCGATGTCAACTACTTTATTGCATTTTAGACAACCTGTGAAATGGGCTTAATGTGTTAAAAACCGAACTATCCCTTTAAATCTCTTGTTTGGGTAATTCAGAAAGGAAACGGCTAGGTTCTTCCTTTGCAGCCATGGCTTTGGATCACTAATCAGTGGCCAGCTCCACCTCTGTAAGCCAACAAAGCCACCTCCGCAAGTCCCTGTCCTCCAGAAATGAATGTATGGTCTTTTGAGAGCAGCACAAGGAACCCTGGGTAGCACCTTACACCCTGCCAAGTGCCAGGTGTTACCTTGAGCACTTTTGCCACAGTAGTCTCAGCCTGCCAGACTGTCATGGTTGTTTTGTCTCGACTAGTGAGACCGAAGTTTTTCAAGTTCAGACCACGTCTTGGCAGTCAGTATTCATACCTGAACTCTTTCATCTTTCAAATGGCTGCACGCAATTAACTGAGTGGCCTGCCACAGACGAATCAAGATTGATCAGGGGTTTCTATGTATTTATTTATTTATTTGAGGGTAGGTGAAGGGAGTTACATCAGTACAATGTTTCTTTTTACGGAATGTTATGACGCCTAGAAATAAATCATTGGTTTGGAGTCCTCTCCCCACACGTGTCAACCGGAGATATTTCCCGTGGTGTAAGTCTCTGTTCACCCACCAACAAAAACCCAAAAACAAATAGATTCTCACTTTGCTCTGATATTGAGTGGAGCGGAAAAGTAATTCAGCCTCTGAATTGTCACCACAGGTTGTCAGGCAAGGCTTGGAAAAAGGTAACCTGAAACCATTTATGTGCTGATAGGGAGAAAAAAAATAGAAATTCCTAGACATTGAAGGTTTAAAACAAGACACAAAAAACAAGGATAATAAGAATTTCAAATAGCAGGTGCGAAAGATGTGCTTGGACACATGCTCACACTGGCGTTGCACTACAGCTGCCATCCCCGCACTTTGAAAAAAAGCACTCCAATTTTACACATAATAATTGAATTTTCAGGCTGTTTGTATTAGGAGTTTCATATCAACTGTGGGCATAACCGACAACCACAAATAGAAACAGCTATACTGCCTTCTCTTGGCGGCAGGCGCTCTTTCCTCTCATCTGTGTTTTTTTTTTTTTTTTCTGCTGACAGTCGAAGTTCCTGCGGTGGCTTTCGCCTGGCTAAGCTCATCTTGGCTATTCTCTGGTGGTGATCTATCATGGTCAGCCCCTCCCCCTGGCTGTCCCCTAGTCTATCGCCGGCGTCCCGGAGGGCACTCCTTTTGTTGACCTTGTGAAATATTGGTGTGTGTGTGTGTGTGTGTGTGTCTTCGGGGTTGGCTGCGGCATTCAAGCCAGGGCCGGCCCGTTCCTGCTGACTTGATGCTTTGCTTGTCTCTCTCCCTTGCTTTGTTGGGAATTAGTAAGGTAATGTGAGTGTGAAGAATGGCCGCTCCTTGGGGGGAGGGCTGTGGGGAGTCATGGGGTGGCTGAGGCGGGGGGTGGGCTTGAGGAGTGAGTACAATGTGTCTGGGTGACACAGCACACTCGCTCGCCTTCTGGGGGGCACTGGCGAGGTGTTTACAAGTGAGCTAACCGGGCGGCTTGTGCGTAGTCAGCAACACGGACAGCAACGTTAACCATTAAACATCTGTTATTGTCTTCTTTTGTTTTGTTGCACCGTGCCTCCTTGGTGGCTCCCCTGTGTCTCGTTTCCCCTGATTGGAGTGCTTGGAAGGGTCATGGAGAGAGTGCAGTACTGCCCCAGCTCTCTCTCTCTCTCTCTCTCTCTCAGTCTGCCTTTGGCGCACAGATGAATCTCATTGATGCCCATTATGTGTTTTGCATGCCACAGCACACCGCTTAGCGCTGGGGTTTACATTGTTAGTCTCTTCAGCTCTGACCCTTGCTCCTCGCATTGATGTGACTAATCTTTTGTTTTTACACTTTCTTTTCCTCCCTCCCTGTTTTTTCTCTCCTCCCTCCCTGCAGCCATGCACCTCTTTGGGCTGAACTGGCATTTGCAGCCTATGCAGAGACAGATGTACCAGTTAACAGAGGATAACGCCAGCGGCCTGCCCCTGCCCACGGACCTAGGCCTGCCGCCACTGGGCAACACGGGACTGGAGCTGCCGGATCGGAGAGGCAAGGACGATGGTAAGGAGTGCCTCGGTAATCTACGGCTGTTGTTTTGGCAGGGCTGCCCTCTCTCCCATCGCCCTTGATATAAACTTTTAATCGCATAAGGGCAGAATGAGCCGGTGGCCCCTCGATGACTCGAATCCTGTTACACGTTCCAAACTTTTCATTCCATGCTCGTGTGGTCATGCGTGCTTCACACAAAAGGGCAAGCAGAGAGGGGAGCAGGAGGAGGGGGAGAAAATGAAGAAAGAAAACCACAAGATTTCTTCCTTGGCATACATTACAGTGTCTTAGTGTTGATTTCCGAGTCGAGGCAGGGATTCGGGATTATTTGCCAGCCAACTCCATGCTGTGACCAGTTTCTGTGGCTCCAAGAGAGATCTGCATTGTAATCCAATGAAAGTTGCAGGGAAGTGGGGGAAAGTATTATTTGTTCCTCGAGGAAGAAATCGGACAGCTTTAGGGATTGGGTATCCAAGGGGCTGGAGAAGGATTAGCAATTCTGTCCTGTCCAGAAAAAAAAAATCGCCCAAAAAAAAAAAAAAAAGAGCAGAAAGAGAAGTCTGGCATTCCTTTCATCTGCTAGTCTGGGCTACTTCTCCTGGCATGGGAAGAAAGCGCAAAGCTAGCCCCCCTGATGCTACAGACACACACATACACTGACATACTACACACACACTCATACACACATACGCCCACTGACACATGCACAAACACATATAACACTGTAGAAGAACTTTTGTTTTCTTTCACTTTGCCGCCTAAAACAAACAGCGCCGGTGGAGGAGGGGCGTTGATGTAGCCGTTTGAGTTGGTGCATGGCTTCTGACAGAGGGTGAGAGATCACGCCATTACCATATAGATGACTCCCCGAGTCGTCCTCCGCTCGGCGCAGGAAGCAGGCAAGCGACACGCCCGGGCCACAGCCGAACCCGAGCCTTGAGTGACAGGTGTTGGTGAAGGGAAATCAATAGGCTCTGCTTTCTAATTCTGCAGCACAGACTAGCGGTATCAAGCGGAGCGCAGGCGATCAATCCACAGAGGCTGCACCTTCCCCTCTCCATGCGCGCACGCAAGCCTCTTTTCACAAGGCAGCGGCCTTAGCATGATCAAGTCAGATGTGTTTAAAATACCCACGTGTATCACATGGGTAGGTGCATTTGCCACTGATCAGAGGAAACAGAGTGTCAAGTGTAAATGCACTGTGCCACAAGATAAATTCCTGAGTAACTGCACACATGGCCACCCATTTGGGAGGAAATGGCGTAAATTATTGTGCGCGATCTTGCAATATGGTCGCGCCTCGAGACCGAGAAGTCAGTGTTTCCAGCCAAACAAAAAGTGGAGCATATTGACATTAGCTCACGCAACGAGGCATCATGTGCCGGGCAACGCCGGCTTCACACTCTGACATGTTATAGGAGGCTGCAAATTGGTGAGGCGGGAGAGCGTGTCTTGTCCGCTCGGATGCGACACATTGCAAATGAGTGACTTTCGAGAGAGCCCGCCATCTGCCAAAGAGCGGGGCTGCCCGAACGAGATGGCTGTCACCGAGTCCTGTGGGGTCTGTCTTTGCGGATGTCTGCTTTAGTAGACATCACGGCTGAAATTGGCCCCCTATCTTAATGCGCGAGCAGATGTTGTCATTACCATGGGGTCCAATAAGGAAGGTACACAGCAAAGCATATGGACCTGGCAAGGTGGGGAGGTACCTTAGCTGGGAATTCAACGGAGTGGCACTGCAGCCCCGCCGGAGGACTTCAATACTGTTTGGGGTCAGCGGGGTCATTTCATTTTCCCTCTGCCACTGTCTCTCCTTCTCTCTCAGTGGCACTAGACTGATTGGTAAATCAGTAAGATTGTCAAGCTGTCATCTTCCCTGCAACATATTAGAAATGTTTCTCGTCCTCACTCTCTCCCCTTGCCTCTTTCTCTGTGTGTGTGTGTGTGTGTGTGTTTGCATGTGTGTGTTTGCGTCTATGTCTGTGAGTCGCATAGATGTTTCAGTGAAGGATTTATGTTCTATTGATGGTGACTGGCTCCTTGCTTTCTATGACCCAGGCAAATTGGATGGCCTCTTTCCTGACGACAGCTTCATAGACATGGGTGAGATCGATGTGGGACGTAAGGTCGCCCAGCAGATCCCGCCTGGTGTCTTCTGGAGGTCCCAGGTCTTTATAGACCACCCCATGTACCTGAAGTTCAACGTGTCCCTTAGCAAAGATGCCTTGGTGGGGATCTATGGCAGGAGAGGACTCCCTCCGTCTCATACACAGGTGGGTACTAAACGGCCATCACTGTGGAATATTGTTTACTACACTAAGTTGGTATCTCAGTAACCAGCTTGAATCTGCAAATAGCCTGTAATGGATGGATCATAGCATGATACTGCTGTACTATTTGATACTTAGTGTTTTATACTTTCATCCAATGTGTTAAAATGTAATTTTGCCAGATTTTGTGTTGCCTGTTTTTGGCACCAGTTTTTATGTGTTACCTCGATAATTTTCGTAGCTGTTGAAAAATAATTAAATGCTTGCACCCCCTCTCCCTTCAAGCATGAATACTCGGGATTTTATAGCAAAGCTTTTAGGCTTATAACATTTTTCCTCAGAACAAGTCTAATTGTTTATATTTCATTCATCGGCATTCATCATTATCACATTTGAGCTACAACAAGAAGCTCCTTTGATTGCAGTGGGAGTCACCGAGTTTGACTTATTAATTTACCTACAAATTATTTATTCTGCACTGGTCTGTGATTATTATAATTTAATTTTTTTATCATAATATTCAAGGTTCCATGATTTTCACTGAGCCGGTGAAAAGGCACAGAAAAGAGCCATATGCGTATCTGAATAGCCTGTTGCTTGTTCCCTCTGTCTCTCTCTCTGAGAGACTTCTGCATTCCTGATGAATTTGCTTTTGTGATTTCATGGAGTGGCAGATGCATCAAGGCAACATAGATGAAAATGAAGGCTTGTCTCATTGGTATGCATTGAGTTGGCCACAGTGCGAAAGGCAAATCTTGTGCAGATGCTATTTGGTAAACAGTAACTTTTAATTCGTTTTGCCATTTTTTATCTCTCAGAAAGGTTGAAAGGAGAAGTTTTTCTGGCTGACTTTTTTGCAAACTTTGTTTGGTGTGTGTATGCATGCACGTCTCTCTCTCTCTCTGTGTGTGTGTGTGTTTGTGTGTGTGTGTGTGTTGTGGGCGTGTCCGTGTGTGTTTGTGTGTGTGTGCGCGCGTACACACTCATCAGAGGTTGACAGCAACACCATTCACTTCCACGGCACCAAGAGTGTCACCATTTTCCCAGCAGGATCTGTGTGTCTGTAATTGCGAGCTATTTATGCCTGAACAAATGATTCAGAGAACCCGAAAAAGGGACCTGTGTCCTCAGCAACTGGGTTATTACTGGCTGCTGGGCTTTGTTGAGGGACTCGGCCACTCTTCCCTACCCCTGCACCACCTCCACACAACCCATCCAGTCCACCGTCTAGTCTCCAACCTAATGCTCTCCTGTTCTAATGCATATTGTCTCGGGCCTAATGCTCTACTGTCCTAATGCCTAATGTCACTTGTCTCCTAATGCTCTCTCTCTCTCTCCACCTCTCCCAACCATCTCCAGTTTGACTTTGTGGAGCTCCTGGATGGGCGACGACTCCTGGTGCAAGGTGTGCAGGCCCTGGAGGGCCCCCCAGCAGCCCAGCAGCAGCCCCCGCCACCGCAGCAGCCACAGCGGGCCCTGATCCCCCTGGCCACTCACGACACGGGCTTCATCCAGTACATGGACTCCGGCATCTGGCACCTGGCCGTCTACAACGACGGCAAAGAGACCGAGCAGGTGTCCTTCCTCACCATCGGCGTGGGTGAGTACACCGCAAGCTAGAAACATTGCCAGACAAAGGAAAGACTGTATGTATGTGTGTGTGGGTGAGTTGCGGGGGGAGGGGGTGGAATAATCTTTGACATTGACATTCATCAAGCATAAACAATACAACAAAACAAACATTATAGTAAAGCTCAGCTCGGCTCAGTCGAACCCCAGAGAAAAGCCCTGATAAAAAAAACAATGAAATAACGGCCTGGTGTTGCACTGGATGAAAACTGTGAATGTAAGCTGCAGACGTAGCTCGCTGATGACTGAAAGCTTTACAGGCGAAGCCTCCCTTCTGTTGTTAGGATGGTATTGGTTAGCCTTGGACAATACACAATGCTATGAGCCGGTTTGTACTAGTGCAAAGTAATTTGAAGCGGAGTGCTCTTTGTTACTGTTCACTTTAGTACTGTGCAACAGAAGCTTTCCTCTGACAAATTGCGGTGTGAAAAAAAACAGGCACTGTTCTGTAATAATGCACCCCCTCCCCAAAACACTACCACCTCCGTCAACCTGTAATACCTCATCAGCTGCAGTGTCTGCTTGAAGGCTGTGTGTATGATGGAGCATTGGTAGACTATAGCATTCTGTTCCGTTGCCCCTCACTTTAAACAGCATGATTGTTCCCCTCCCGCCAGCGTCATGTTTGATCATAATTCCGGCCAATTTCTGTCTCGTTTCATTTTTTTTTTTCTAGTTCACTCCCTCCTTCTTCACTCAATCTCTCTTTCTCTCTTTACTCTTTCTCTACTCATCTGTTCACTCGTTCTTTTTTGTCCTCCTCTAACTTGCCACCTGCGATTAGCACAGTGGTGCTCCAGCACTGCAGACATCTGGCCTGTTCCCGCCGGCGCAGGTGATTTCTTTTATTTCTTCCTTTTTTTCTCTCCCGCGTCTTTTTTTTTTCTTTCCTCTTTTTTTGGCAATTTGCCACTTATCACTCTCTCTTTTGTTCTCCGTTAAAACGCCTTTGATTAGCCCAGCGAGCGGGCAGGCGGACAGCGGTTGGCATCCAGGACCGAGGTGCGGCGGTGGCGGCGCGGCTCCCTGAAGGTGTCAGGTTTCAGCGAGGTGGCAGCTGGGAGCTGTTCACACATGCTCTTTAATTAAAAGCTCCCGGGCCAGTGTCCATCTGTGACTGAGGATAGGGGGTGGAGGGGGGGGGGGGGGGTCTTGGGCGAGGAGGGAAGAAGGGGGTGGTTTGAGGAATAGAGGGATGAGAGAGAAGGAGAGAGGGCAGAGATAGATGGATGGTAGGAGGGAGAGAGGGAAGGATGGGAGGACCAGAGGGAGGGGAGGGCAAACTGATGCGCCTGGAGTGTGCCAGGCAGCAGATCGATGGTAATCTGTCCTCGGCACACCCCCGCCCCCACCACCCACCACTGCGCTGGAAGATGCACTCTGCCACCCCCATGTGCTGTGCCCTGCGCCAGCCTTCCTTTCCCCCAGGGGCTGTAATTCAATACTTAATATGAGAGATGGCATCAGTGCGGGTGGATGGTTGAGTCTGCAGAGAGAGAGAGATGGCGGGGGTGAAGGGGTGGGGTGGTTGCAATGTGGGGTAGGGGGAAGTAAGAGATGATGCAGCATACTTACCCGTTCACATCCAACCCTCACCGACCCCACCAACCCCCAAACCACCCTACCCCCCCTTTCTCCTCGACTGGGCATCAGCTGTAATGGCTCTCTCCCCCCGGGCAGAGTCCGGCTTGAATGGAGAGAGCCGTATTAGTGCTGATGGCAGGCCGGGAACTAGTTTGGCTGTTTGAAGTTGAAGAAGAGGATGAAGGAGGAGGAGGAGGTGGAGGTGGTGGCGACGGGTGATGGAGTGGAGAAGTGACCCGGAGCACTGCCCACACTCGCATAGATCAGCTTGGAGCTTCTTACAGTAGTCTACTGTCAAAGGATGGCAGGCACAAAGAGTGTGTGTGTCTGGGTGTGTGTGTTTCTGTTTGTGAATATGTGTACAGTATGCGCGTCTGTGTGTGTGTGTGTGTGTTGGGGGTGTTTCGCCTCTGCACTCCTACCCTACAAATTGGAGCGTTGGTGTAGCCTCCCTCCGCCGAAATTCAATTTTGCTGATGCATGTCCCCGAGAACCTTAAAACGATCTTCAAAAGGCAGAAGGGGGGGGGGGGTGCTGAACTTTTCAGAAGTCATCATGGTCAGAGACACCCGGGTGGCCAGCAAGGCAACCTGCGAAAAAATAAATGGCCAGCGACATGCCGTCTAATCACACGGCAGCCCGTGTACCCAGTAACCTTTGGGTGGTGTGTGTGTGTGTGTGTGTGTGTGAGTGAGTGTGTGTTGGAGTCTCATCCCAGTGTTTTTACTGTTGGTGTTGAGTTGCTGCTTCAGGAGAGGAGAGCTCAAATGAGTTTGCCCTCCTGCCGAGCTGCAGTCATGGCAGTCACGCTCATATTAGCAAACAGTTTGACACACACACACACACACACACACACACACACACACAATTTGTTTTCTCTTACACACATATACAAACATTGTTTTTTTCGTACACAATTTCACACACATACGCACACACAACTTTCACAAACATGCTCACATACTTGCACTCTCTCTTTTTAACTCTTTCTCACACATATCTTTCTCCTACATGCTCTCGCTGCTTGCACACACACACACACACACACACTAGAGTACATTTATCACAGATTTATGCACACACTCGCGGACACACGCACACACACTCCATTAATTTAGCATTTAGTCTCTCTTCTACCCTGTAGTGACAGTCACTCATTTCTCAGATAGTACTGCAGTGTGTCTCTTTTCTCTCTTTTCTCTTCCAGTCTCTTTTTCATCTGCCAACCAACACACACACACACACACACACACACACACACACACAACAAACACAAGCGGACACACTTAGTCACAATGGTTATTTATTAGGCAGGAGAGTGGTGTGCTCTCTCTCTCTCTCTCTCTCTTGTCCACTCTCTCACTCTCTCTCTTACTCCCTCTCTCTCTCTTCACCGCTCTCACTCTGTCTCTAATCTCCTCTGCTCCTCATTACTGGCGAGTGCAACTCTGTCTTTCCTGGTGAGCACAGCGCTTTCCTCAGCACTGGCCTCATTTGTCCATGTCTCTTGCCTCATCTCATGCCCGCACCCGTGCGTGTGTGTGTGTGTGTGTCTGTGTCTGTTTTTGTGTGGGGGTTTGTGCACATGTGTGCGTGTGTGTGTGTGTGGGTGCCTGAGCGTGTGAGGGGGAAATAAGAATAGGGAGGAAGAATCTGTGTGTGTGTGAGAGAGAGAAAGAATGAAAAAAAAGAGAGCTTGAAGTGTGTATGTGTGTGTGTGTGTGTGTGTGTGTGAGTGTATGTTTGTAAATGTACATGAGCGACAATGTGTATGTTATTTTTGTTGTGTGTGTGTGCGCGCGTGTGTGGGTGAATTGAGTACCACAGGGAGAAATAGGATGAGAATCGGATGGCTGCCTTTTGCATTTGTGTGTGTGTATGTGTGTGTGCGTGTGTGAGTGTGTGAGTGTCAGAAAGAGAGCACGAGGGGAGCGAGGGAGGGGAGTTAGTCACTGCCACCACCGTCTGTCCCTGGCCGTGGGCCGCCTGGCTGAAGGCCTCGGCCGCTCCAAAACACCCACAGGTCCTCGGGGGCCCGGGGCCGAGGCCAAGGCCCAAGACCGAATCTCCCCACAGCCCCCCCCCCTGTCTGCTGCTAGTCATCAGCATGCCCCGGCCCCTGCTGACAGCTCTTGTGCTCTGGCTTGACCTTGCTAAGGCAGCGAAGGGAAAGCTCCGGAAAGATGGTGCTCAAGTTTACGGCCCCGGCCCTCCCCAAGAAATCGATAATGACAAAGAGAATGAGGCAGGTGTTATATAACCTTAACAGCAGCGTCGAGCGCGAAAGGTGATTCACAACCTGCCGCCACGCTGCCATTGACTCACCAGGTTCAGGGGGATTGGGAGAAAGTATGTCCAGAATGTGTGTGTGTGTGTGTGTGTGTGTGTGAGGAGGGGGGAGGTTGGGTAGAGCAGTGTTGTTTGAGAGACACCGGTAACAAGGGAGCAGCCTCAAATCAAACCCGGCGAGCCAATCAACAAGGATCGGACATGACAGGCAGGCGGCGGTGAGTCCTCAGAGATAGCAGCCAGCAAGGCTCCTTACAAGCGCTCGGTATTTGAGGAATGGTGAACACACGTGTTGAAAGCCGGGCGCGCTCCGCCGTGTCATATCTGACCAAGCCGAGGGTTGCTATGGAATTTATGTCAATGCTCAGTCAAAAAAAAATGTGTGTGTGTGTGTGTGTGTGTGTGTGTGTGTGTGTGTGTGTGCAAGCCAGGCTTCCCAG
>JAGFZM010001635.1:356577-359077 GCA_017657215.1 Limnothrissa miodon
ACACACACACACACACACACACTCAAAAGGACACCTCCTTCATGTCTTATACATAGCGTAATATGTCTGTGTTGTCATATTATGTGTGGAGACTAACATTTTAAAATGAAATGTATTTGAATACTGTTTAACCCTTACTGTAGCTCATTCTAGTTGATATCAGTGCATCTGTACATTGCTAGATTTTATTTTTTGTGTTTCTACCTGTGGTGTGTAAATGTTGTAAGCGACAAACCCACCCAAAACCCGTACACACACACACACACACACACACACACACACACACACACACACACTCACATCTGCCACTTGTTGCCATAGCAGCAAAGGGTTTCTTACGATGGGTGTGTGGTCGTAGGTAGAGCCATTGGCTGGTCACAGTTTGTGTTTTAACAGGGTGCTAAGCGCATGTCTGGTAATTAAAGGATTTTCGCTAATGTGTCCTGATCCTCTTCAGCACTGATGAAGGGTTTTTTTTGTTGTCCTTACCTAGCCCTTGAGTCTCTGCACCCCTGGTTCACCTCATCCTTCAGCCCACACATGATAATTGGTGCTCGGATGTGTGTCATTGGGGCCTGCTCTCTGGTGGACGCATTAAGTGAATCTTGAGAGGAAATTGATGAAGTGTTAAAGCCCAAAAAAAGAACAGCTAGTTGTTTGTTGAAGTCTTCTTGAATGCACAAGAAGAACAAAATGGTGGGGTGTCCATGTTTTATGGAAAGAAGAGATTTTTTATGTCTTGAGAGGACTAATAACACTAGTATAGCTTCCTTTGGCTGGGAGGGGTTCCTGTGGGTGGTGTGTGTGTGTGTGTGTGTGTGTGTGTGTGTGTGTGTGTGATGTACCATCAGAGAAACTCCTGAGAAGCCTGTGGTTAGTGAGAGCACACTGTGGTTGCAGAGTATGGGAGGATGTGCTGATCCAGATATCTCAGTGGCATTGTTGCACATGACAGCCCTTCGCCTTGCGTACACTTCTCCTCCCCCAGCCACCCAGAGCGCTCCCGTCTCGGCCTAGTCGACACTGAGACCAGTGTGCTCTGCAGCACATTTGGCCTGGTTCCAAAGGGTTTGGGCCAAATCAAGAACCAGAACCAGGTTTTTACCTAGATCAAGACTCTGGCTCTGCGAGGTTCAGAACTTGTCGTTGGCTAAAGCTCTTTGACTAAAGTTTGAGCCATTGTCTTAGTGAGCGCGCGTCATGTACACTACTGTTGATTGTCGTCAAAACTCAGTAACCTTTTTAGAAAGATTCTTGGATTAGTTTGGAGTGGCCTGTGTAGGCGTACTTTCTCTTCACTTCCTCCCTCCAAAATGTCAGTGGGCCAGAATGCATCAGTGCACCCAGAGATGAAGAATTTCTTAGGACTCTGTGTCAAAAGGGAATGCAACTATCTCCAACGATGAATTTCCTATTAATACCTTGTAGACAGTCTGACCTATTGGGTAATCCAAGGGGATTTGCTGGGAAATAAGCATTTAAATCCCAGGCTTCTGCCCACTAAGGCGCACCGGCGTAATTTTTATGATGAGCTGGTGATTTTTTTACCTTCAATTTTTTCTTTCTTTCTTTCTTTCTTTCTTTTTCTTTTTCATCTCTGTTGCGTCTCCGGCTTCCCCGTTCAGGTCTTTGGTCTGAATCTCTCCTCGAGCACTTGGCATTCTTCTGGAGTGCAGTTTGTGTGGCTTTGGCCCTAGCCTCTCGGCTGTAGCACAGAAAAGCCTAGACTGCAAGGCAGACCGACGTCTTTGAGAGACCCTGAACGTGTAAAGGAAGCTTCCAGAAGCACTATGTATCTTGAAGTTTGTCTCGATGTTTTTCCACTCTTTCTGTTTTTCCCCCCACCAGTTCCTCAGGTGTTGCCTGGCAAAGCACCGCCACAGCTTGGAAAAGTTATTTATTATTATTATTATTTTTTATCTTCCTCACTTAAACCGTTAGCAGTTTCTGTTTTATAGAGCACTTAAGGTTGTTTTCCTTTCGCCCAGAGCTTTGTTTATATTGAAGTAATGATCTTCATTGAAATTTTTAAAAATTCAACTTTGCTAGAGGAGTGCTTTTTGTTCTAATTCTTTTTCCCCATCACTCTTTTTCTTTTAGTGCTTAGTCATGCAGTCCGTCTCTCTCACGGCCATTATAACCTAATCTGGCAAAGCTCAGACTTTTGGGGTTATTTGAGAAATGGGCGGAGAAGTTCTCAGGCCATCTCTGCCCTGGACAATTTAACGGTCACAGAAATCCACTCCATACTAGATCACTTATGCAAGACCAGCGAAGTTCTAGGGAAATTATGATTAATTACACTTGAGGAAGGTATTACTTTTACAAACCTGTAAATTAAATCCATCCCGTACACAACATACCATAATTTGTAATTAGCCAACTGGATCTTAATTGTTTGCTTTTAATAATCCTCTGAACTGCTGGTTCATTTTCAGCAGTTGTTTTTGATTGCATTTGTGTATGTGTATGAGTGTGCGTGCATGTGTGTGTGAGTGTG
>JAGFZM010001635.1:364077-381269 GCA_017657215.1 Limnothrissa miodon
GTAGGCTGTGATAAGAACCTGGTCAGGTCTGTGGACAAAAACATGAATCAGTGCACAGCCTGTTCCTCTCCCATGCCCAGTTTGTTTAAAAAGAAACACACACACACACACACACCAAGTTCCCCCAAAGACACCACAGTTCCAGCAGTGTCTGAGAAGATGGCGCACCACGGATGTAGGTCCTTGGGATGATCCTCATGGAGGAAGCTGTACATAAATCACCAGTGAATCAACTCAACACAGCAGGCCCTCTTACTGTAGTTCAGGTTGGGCAGGGAGTCTGTGCATTCTAGCTGAGCGCAGTGCAGGACTGAGACAGAGCTAGCCAACGTTCCCCTCCGCTATGCTATGTCAGTGTGATCGGACTTAGCATTGTAATCCTGTGATGGGATTCAGTGTCTCTTTCACTTGTTAAACAGGGTTGGATTCAGATGTTCTCTCATTCATCTTCATTTGTCCTATTTTATCTGTCCCTTTCAATCTTGCACACACTGTCTTTCTCATTCACACACACACACACACACACACACACACACACACACGTGTACACACACACACGCACATACAGACACCATACCTTTTCACTGTCCAAGCTATGAATATTGTGTTTGCTTTCAAATGCATGTGTTATCGGTTTCCCTTGCATCTTTCCGCAGTGTGTGAGTCGGTGTGTGTGTGTCTGTGTGTGTGTGTGTGTGTGTGTGTGTGTGTGGAGCACAAGCCGCCTTACCTGATCACCACGCCTAACCGTCCTGTGTGTGTGTGTGTGTGTGTGTGTGTCTGTGTGTGAGTGAAGCATGTGTGTGTGTATGTGGTCACGGAATCAACACTGTTCAAATCCCCCTTAAATGTCCTGTCTTTTATCTTCCCCCCTAAGCTCACTATCTGGATAAGGTAGTGAAAGGTATGGCATACCTCCTTCCTTCCTCCCTTCTTCCCCACTCTCCTTCCTCACTCCTCTCTCTCTCTCTCTTTCTTTTTTTTTTTTTTCTTTTGTGAAAATTTCACTCGTTCCTGCTGTAACTCAAACAAGGCCTCCATAAACCATGTCCACAGGCCACATTGCTTTCTTACCCCGACACATGCCCCACCCACCCCCTCCTCCTCCTCCTCTTTCTCCACCCCCTCTTCCCCTCACTCCTCCTCACTCCTGCAGAAGTCTCCTGGTGTTACGGATCACCCTCCCCCATCGACTTTTGTGTCACCCCTGTCATACAGCGGTTTCTACTTAGCACTTTCGCACCGGGGTTGAATCATCTCATATGGGCTAGGGCCTTCTTGGTACTCACTTTATCACTCTTTATCTCTCCTTGTCTCTCTCTTTCTCACTTCTTCATCACCCCACCTCACACTTCTCATCACTCTCTGGATCATTCTCTTCTGTGTCTCTCCGTATAGCTCTCCATTGCTCCCTCTAATTCTCATTCTCCTCCTTTCTCACTATCTCTCTCTCTCTCTTTCTCATTAATCCCCTCACCCCACCTCAAACCTCATCACTCTCTGGATCGTCCTCTGAACTCTCTCACTCTTTCCTTCTCTCCCTCCTCTCTCTCTCTCTCTCTCTCACTCACTCACTCACTCACTCACTCACACACACACACACACACAATAACACAGATACAGTACATCTATTCTTACATTCTCTCTCGCTCCCGTTCTCTCTCTTTGTCTCTGTCACACTAGGCTGCAAGGTGGCTGGGGAAGGGGTGGGAAGGGAAGGGTGGTCGGGGGGGTTGCTCTTCTCTCTCTAACGTGCCTTATCCATAATGGATGAAGCCTGTGAGCGTGTGCGGAGGGCCGAGATGTGAGGCTGTGTGGCGTGATGGGACCTCTGATAGGTGCCTCAGGCAGCATCCTCTCTAATTAAACAAGGGTGTGCTCAGACTCCATAGATGGAGTCAAAAGAACAGTGTTTCCATACCACACCATTCCCCCCGCACCCCCCCCCCCCCCACACACACACACACTAAGGAGGGGTGTGGGGTGGGGGGAATGGTGTGGTATGGAAACACTGTTCTTCTGACTCCATCTATCTTTCTCCCTCTTTCTCTGTCACCTTTTCATTCACTTGCTCTTTTCTTGGGCTCTCTGTCTTTTCCGTTTGCTTTCTCATTCATCCTACTACTGTTTCTGGAGCATCTGTCACTCCACATCTCTCTCTCTCTCTCTCTCTCTCTCTCTCTCTCTCTCTCTTTCCTACACACACACACACACACACACACACACAAACACACATTCTCACACACCTCCCTTTCATCCAACATCCAATCTCAAACCACCTGTGTGCAGCTTTCGCCAGGGGTGAGCGCCTCTGGCGGTAACATAGGTGTAAGCTGGCAGCGGTCCCCAAGGCCCAGTGCTCCTCAGACAGACTGGGCTCCGGCGGGCCCCGCCATCCATCCCCGCAGCTCCCAGGCATGCTAAATAGCCTAACTCTGTGCCAGCTCAACCCCAGCCCAGACAGAGGCGAGGGTGATTTATTTACCCTCCGACACAGAGCAGCCAGAGAGGGCCCTAATCATCACGACACCCTCAACTTGCTGCTGACGTTACACTGGGCAGTGTGGCTCACCCAGTTAGCCATGTTTTTGTTTCTCTTTCTTTCTTTTTTTATGTAGGGGAGGTCTGGTTTGCGTGCAGTGTTTATGTACTGTTCCCAGTTCAGTGAAACAGGCCCCCCTCTGCTTTGAGGAGTTTAGAGAGTTGACTGAATACTGCTCTCAACCCGGAGAGCACAAACCCCTGCAGTGCACTCTCTCTCACACACACACACACACACACACACAGGCGTGCATGCACACACAGACACATACACACACACACACACACACACACACACACACAAAAAAAAAAAAACATACTCAAATCTATTCTCATTTCAGTTGCAGATCCCACTGGTCCCAGACCATTTTAAAGTCTTTTACAAAGACAGTAACCAAGAGCTGCGTGGGAAGAGTAGGAAGGGAGAGAATGTTAATAGTGGATCTGTTTTGATGAAGAGAACACCTATGAGAGTTATTTATTTCACAGAGGGCTTGAAGAGCATTGCGCGCACATGCAACATCTTTCAGAATAATCTCCGCCACTCAACCCTCTAACAGCCTTTCTTCATGAAATAGGGAAAACCAACCCGACCTTCCATCCTTCTCATCAGAAGACATCTTTCATCAATGATCAATGCTGAATTTTTCCTCTCTCTGTCTCTCTCTTCTCTCTCTCTCTCTCTCTCTCTCTCTCTTTCTCCATATTTTCTCTTTTCCTGTTCCTTTTTGTTCTCCCTCTCTAAGAGCTGCTGGTGCAGTCGGGGTGCAGGTACTGTATCTGTCACTGCAGAAATGGGTCAGAAAAGAACACATCTCTTCTCATCAGAGGCCTGAAACCCGTGCGGAGCACAGTGCAGATTTGGGATGCACCACTAGGATTGTCGCCTCCCCAAGGGCCGCTGAAGCCTAACGCCCGTGGATAGGCAGGGGGTGGGGTTGGGGGGGGGGGCAGTGTGGAGGGAGGAGGAGACCAGAAGAAGAAAGGAGAGGAAAATATGGGGAAGAAAAATAATCAAGTGGTATCAGGGTGCCATTGAGTGACAGGCTGTAAAGAAGAAAGATTCATTTTTTTAGTGTGTGTGTGTAGGTGGGGGAAGGGGTGGGGGGTGCTGTCACATGCGCATGCAGGTGTGGATGTTTGGCAGGACGCTTCACCTGCCATCTGCGTTTAGACGAGCAGACGACATCAGCTGTGTCTTATCGCAGTCTCCTCTCCCTCCTCGTCCACTACCCCCACCGCCATACTCAGCCCTGTTTCCTCCCCTGTGGAGACGCACAGTATGCATGCTCACATTTCAGTGGGGGCTTTTGCCCTCCTTCCTCTTGCTCTACCAAGGGACAAAAAAATGACCAGCACCAATGCCAAATACTGTATTCTTCAGACATATTCAGCCGCCAGCGCCCTGAAAATCTGAGATTTAATCGCTAAACTGCTACAAGGATTAGAGCGGGGGGGTGGTGGTGGGGGTGGGGGAGAAAAACTGTACTGACAAGCACCTCACAACATTAGTGCAAACACAGATAATGCCTTTCCCACCCCAACTCCCCTTCACCCCCATCTCCTCTCCTCTCCTCTCCTCTCCTCCCCTCTCCTCTTCAGCCCAGTTGAAGGGAAAGGGTAGACTAAGTAAGTGTGCAGAGTCCCCTTCGCCTGATCTTATCTCTCTCCAAAGCTCACCTCCATCTATTGTGTGCTTCTAATGAGCTGATATTGATTTAGACCATCTCTGCAGTGGGAGTTTGCTTCCAAAGGATATGAGAGGCTTAACAAAAGGTATATTAAATGAATCACCTCGAGTCTGCGCCTATTATTGCTTCTTCACTACCAGCCCATTATTCAAAGTTTCTTTTCCTCAGAAACAGTTATTTTTTCCTTTACAGTGGGAGAGGTGACTAGGGTGGGGAGGGGAGGGGGGTTCTTCCTCCTTTTCTTTCTTTCTGTCCTCCTTTTTGTCTCTCTTTCTGTGCTGTAGTTTGTCTGTTTACTTGTTTCTTTGTTTGGTACGTGTGTATGATGTGTGTGTTGTGATTTTTGGCTGCTGGTTGAATTGTGGCGCGTCTTGTTTTGCGAGGTTAACGTTTTGCTGCTTTGTTGGTTTTCCTGCGCAGAGGGTTGTCCTGGCCTCTGCAATGGCAACGGCAGGTGCACCCTGGGTAATAACGGCTGGTACTGCGTGTGTCAGCTGGGCTGGCGCGGACCAGGGTGCGACACCTCCATGGAAACGGCCTGCAGCGACGGCAAGGACAACGATGGAGGTGAGATCTCGCCCTTCTACTGGAGTCCAATTTGCCTAGTTGGAACATTGCAGATTCATTTTTGTTTATTATACATCCATGTCAGAAACAAAATCCACCTAAACAGGCATCTTTTCGATCCGGTACCAATTTACAATTTGTCGAGTGGTTTTTATAGAGCGTTTCCTCAAGACTGCGTTTTCTCAGTACAAACTGCAAACTAGCACTGTCAGTGTTCCAAGCAGGCTGGTTGTGGGAGCGCGGTGTCTAGTTCTGGAAGACTGTCCCAGCCTGTCAGCACTGCTGGACGTGGGCAGGAGACTTGTCTGGCTGCTAGTCTCTACCCCTTTAAGTAGATTAGGTGTGTGTGTGTGTGTGTGTGTGTGTGTGTGTATGTGTGTGTGTGCGCACGCAGGCCTGCCTGTGGCGGCAGGTGGTCTGGCTCAGCCCCACGTGTGAATGAGGAAATCAGGCAGGGGGAGAGTGGGGCTTGACACGTCCTGAAACAGTACGTACAGCAACAGTCTCCCAGCATGCACCAGCACCAGGTGTGACCACCTCGCCACCCCCACCCACCCACCTTTTCCAATCGTGTCCCTTCCAAAATTGCCACCATCCCGGTTCTGTCACGAAGCGCCAAAAAAGCAACGTGCATCTGTGCCGGCTCCGGAACAAATAAAGACGGGCTCCAGTTGAGTGGACAGAATTGGTGTGCTTCTCTGGCCCTCTCTCCCCTTCCCATTCTCTCCTCTCTTTCCACCTTCCCTCTCTGTCCCGTTCACTCTTATCTCTCTCTCTCTCTCCCCCCCCCCCCCCACACACACACACTCACCTCTCTTCCTCTTCCTCTCTCTGGCCCATAAAGAGGCAGGCAGGGAGCCTACAGTAGCACAGGACTGAGTGACTTCTGACAGCAGGGGTTTTATTTTTATCACCCATCTGGCCAGAAGAGGTTCCTGAGAAGGAGAGACTGTGTGTGTGTGTGTGTGTGTGTGTGTGTGTGTGTGTGTGTGTGTGTCTAAAAGTGCGATAGGGGGAAAGAGAGAGAGGAAGGTAGAGGGCAATAGAGGGAGAGAGGGGGAAAAGGAGAGGAACGAGAGACTGAGATGACCCACTTCAGCTGGAGTAAGACGTGCAGCTCTGCCCAGGCCGAGCCTGCCAGGCCTAAGCTATTTCAGCCCAAACGCTACAGGGAAAGAGTGCAGCGTGAGGGTGGTGTTGGGCGAGTGGGGTGGGCTGGAGTGGGGTGTCTGATAGTTCTTAGACAAGGTAGGAGAGGAGGTGCGGTGGGGAACTGTGCCAGAAATGAGCAGTGTACCCGACGCCTGACAACAGGCTTTTTGATTGACAGCCCAAATCACACAACTTGAGCAGCAGAATGGAGGTGACCACAGTAATCATTTCCTTCCGTAGTTCCACAAAAAGAGAGGCGTGGGAGAGACGGCACCACAGGAGTAAATCTCTCCTCAAAATGCAAATAGGACAGGGAGGGCTTTGCTAAACAGCAGGCTTCCTAAGTGCACTGCCAGTCTAAAGTGAAAGTCAATCAAAATCCATCTCCTCGTAAGATAAATTTACTTCACAAAGATTTTTTTTTTTTGTATAATAGCAAGTAGTTACAAAAAAAATTTGTTCAGGAGATGGTTACTTGACATGCACTTAAACGGATGATTAAATTGATGGTCAAGGTTGGTGCTGATTTGCTTAAATCTCAGTGCATGCAGTCAAGCCAGTCAAGGTAGAGTGATTTGATTTTTGTTTTCTGATGAGGTCCATTTGCGTGGATTTGAACTACTCTGCTGGATGTTTAACTTCACTTTAAATGAAAAGTGAGCATGTTGACGTGCATCCGATCAATGTGCCTACTAACCTCAACTGTCGCTCTCCCTCCCTGGTGCAGATGGTCTGGTGGACTGCATGGACCCCGACTGCTGTCTGCAGGCGTCGTGCCACACCACGTCGCTGTGCGTGGGCTCGCCCGACCCCCTGGACATCATCCAGGAGACGCAGATCTCCTCCGGCCAGAGCACCCTGCAGTCCTTCTACGAGCGAATCCGCTTCCTCCTTGGCCGCGACAGCACCCACGTTATCCCCAGCGCCAACCCCTTCGACGGCAGGTGAGTAGCGCTCAGCAAAGAGGCGTAGCGAGAATACAGTATGGTGTCGTGTAGAGTGAAAATGTGAGGTTTTCATGCGGTTTGCTAATGGCTCTTGCATGCATGTCTGATTATGGGGACTCTGCTTCCGAGAAGCCTGTCTCTCTCTTTTTGTTTGGCTTTGAGGACGACCTCCTCCACTGACACAGGCTCACAGTCGATGCAGCTGGTACTGAGACATCAAGCGAGTCTCTTGATCATGGTATTAATATTGCCGTGGGTCTCGCATTTGGGGTTACTCGCTTCTGACGAGCCGCTCCACATTCCCGCCCTGCGGGGACGTGCCCTGGTGTCGAGCACACAGCCGAGGGAGTTGTCGATGCGGCGGCAGGGATGATCAGCGCGCCCGTTAGTAAACCAGAGCAGGGGGAGCGGGAGTTGTATCTTCTCCCTTCTGGCATCCCAGACATCCTGCATTCGTGTTGATTTTTCTTTTTTTTTTTCCTCACACACCACTGCCAGTACAACCCCTCCACTGCTGCCACCATCACCTCACATCAGTAAGATGCTGCCAGAGAGTCTCTCTCTCTCTCTCTCTCTCTCTCTTTCTATCTTCAGTGATAGGCAGCCACGTGATGCAGGAGTCCTTACCACAGCTGGGTGCGGGAGGCTTTCATACTTCCTCAGTTTCTGCTGTCACTGTGTCCCGAGTGACTGCTGACTAACGAAGCTTTTCATCTGCGCATCCCGACCACTCTAACACCGCCACCACCACACACACACACACACATACACACACACAAACACACAACCATCTCCCCTCTGTCTCTCACACACACACACACACACACACACACACACACACATAAAATAACCTCCCCCCTTTCTCTCTCTCACAAACACACACACACCCACACACACACAAATTACCTTCCCCCTTTCTCGCTCACAAACACACACATACACACATACACATTCACCCAGTCACCCGCTTGCGTACACATATTTCTTTCTTCCTTTTTAGCTCCTGCATCCATTCATCTTGTGTTCCTTTCATCTTTAATCGCTCATGAGATTCTGTGTACCTTATTTGCATCCGCACCACTTATGGATTTTTCTCTTATCCCCTTTATTATTTCCCCTGAAACAAACAAATGAGGGGAAAAAGAGAGAGAGAGAGAGCGAGAGAGAGAGAGAGAGTGTGTGTTTGTGCCTGCCTGCCTACACCAGGGGGGGTTTAGGGGGGGCGATGAGACATGCAAGAAGGAAATAACGTTTCAGTTTGACATCTCTGAGACACTCTGCTCTCTTCTTTCATGAAAATCATAGGCGAAAAGAACAATAAAAAGAGCATCCGTCGCTCTTTTATTTTTTCTCTCTCTCCCTCTCTCTCTCTTTCTCTTTCTCTCTTTCTCTTTCTCTCTCTCTCTCTCTCTCTCTCTCTCCTTTCATGTGGAGGCCTTTTATGGTGTTGTCTGGTGTTTCTTTTCTACTTCATCCCCTTAAGGCAGAAGGCAGAATGTGCCATAGAGGTCCTGGGGTTTCAGAAAGCTCTATTTTTAGCCCCGGCTCGGCACACTGCTTTGTTCCTCCGGAGGAAATGGATGTTTAGAAGAGCCTGTGGGCTTCAGCACCACCATTTCCTTGCACTGTGGTTTTTAGCGCGGATCAAGTTGCGACCAGCTTATGTGTTTGTGCAGCTGAGCCGATACGTTAAGGTGCAGAGAGCCTCAGCTGTTTTGTGTGTGATCACATTTACCTGGCCGATTCAGTGTCTTTTTTGATCATTCCAAACGAGTTCTAATTTACTACCCCCTCTCCTTTAGCTCCATGTGGATGAGTTCCATATAAAAGCAAAGAAACAGGAGACTCTGAAGTACTGTGCGAGTCAGATTTCTGTGCTCTCTCCACTTCTTAAGGTTGGGTCCAGTCCCCTGACAAATCTGAACTTGTGACCTTATTCAAAGTTGAGCCTGACAGATTTCATCAGTTCTCTTCAAGCTAAAAAATTAATGTAGATAAAAATGTTCCCGGTAAGCTGTGCTTGTATGTGTTTTTGTTTTTGGTCTTGTGCTGTTCTTGGGCTTGACTTGAGAATCTCAGGAAGTCAGTGATTTTTTTTTATTTTATTTTTTTTTCTAGCCACTTGATGTCAGAATGTTTGATGAACTGCCCACACTGTTCTGTAGCCCTGGAAAAAAGCAAGTCAAGAGGATGAGAAAGCGCCTCTTGATTGATACTCCTCAAATGCACTCCTAATGCGATGTGACATTTTCCATTTATGACATTTTTGTGACATTCAGAGAGAGTGGGAGACTCTTCACTTCTTCCCCCTCTCTCTCATTCATTACGAGGAAGGGGCTTTGGGCGGTCTCTTTCTCTCTCTCTCTCCCTCTCTCTCTCTCTCTCTCTCTCTTTCTCTTTCTCTCTCTCTCTCTCTCTCTCTCTCTCTCTGTCTATCTCTCTCCCATCTCTCTCTGCTTCATTCACCCTCTCTCTCTATCCCCACCCCTCTTCCTCTCTCGACCATTCTCGTGCAAGAAAAGAAAATGCAGCATAAATAAGTAAAGATGGATAGGCCTGGCGACGTGCTTCGAGATTGGGGATCTGGACTCACCTAAAAATATCAAGCCATTATATATTATTCATGGGTGTTATTAATGCCCCATCCCCCGTGCTCAGACCCTCGCCCCCGTCCTCCATGCAAACACAAACATATTTACACACACTGTCACACAAACTCTCACCAAGAATGACACCTTCTCACTAAAGTCCAGACAAATCCCTTCTGCCCACCCCGGTCACCCCAAGCTCAATTCACTCACTGACCTCTGGGGTCACCGGATCATTCCGCCGACACACACTCCAGCAACTTTCTGCTTGTGACTCACCTGGTCTCAATATTGACTCACCTGCTGATTACGAGGAAACTACACAGAATGGAGTCGGGCCGCCGGGAAGTCGACTTCCTTCCATATAATCAAGCTAACAACAGCTCAGACGAGTTGAGAGCAACTTTTTCTCTGATTACAGATTCAGCAGGATTGTTGAAAATGCTTGATTGCAGTTACATTTCATAAGATTTCTAAAGTGTTTTCTGTCAAGCAGACTGTTTTGCTATTGTAAATAAGATACTGCTAGATAGACATGTTGTCAGTTTTGTTGACTTTTGTTGATTTGCTGAGTAAACTTGAACATGCTGAACTCAAACATGCTTCTTCTTTCGAAGAACAGTGAAAGCATGCATTGAAGGCAATGTCATCCATGTACTACTAGTTCTTGACCAGCATGTTATTTTACTCACTGAGGATGGCGTGCCCCAGTCGCTTTTCTCTTGAATCGAAGTGCCACTTTTCTCTTAATGTTTAGCCAGTAGAAGCTGGAATTTTCCAAGGCTCGGCATATGGAAAAGAATCCATAGCACCTGTCTAACAATAACAAACAATTAACAGGTTTAAAGCCCCCATCACCGCTCTGGTCCACACATCACATCACACATCAGTTCCTCTCCCCTCTCTCCTCCGCCCACGAAAGCACTTTCTGTCATTACATGCATTAATTCAGCTTCCTGGCACAGGTCATTATGGGCCTATTAATATCATTACTTGGCCGGCAGCTCAGGTCAAGTTGTTTGTTTGCTTCCATGGAGTGCCCTCTCTCCTCTCCTCTCCTCCTCCTCCTCCTCAACAATGAATGAAATTCAGAGGCCGAGAGCAGAAGATGGCATTTCCATTCAAGTCTGATTTCAGGTGCTGATAAAAAGAGATTTTCTTACGGAAAAAAGATGCACTCTCCTGCGTAGGTTAAAAGAGATCAAGACGGAGAGAGAGGGAGAGAGAGAGAGTGAAGGATCAAGAAAGGGGTAGAAACGAAAGGAGAGGGATTTTGACTCGTGTCTACAGACCAGTGTTGGTGTCATTAGTTTGGGCTTTGATGATAGCTTTACATTAGCTCCAAATAGATCTTTAGCTGCCTTGTGAGATGATTTCGAAGCACCCTCACATAAGCCTTGGCGCACATCGGATATGGTGGCAGCTCCCTGTGCTTGTGTAAACGACCAGAGGAACAGTGGCATGAGACAGCGGCTCGCGTTGTTGGCTTGTCACAAGGCCCTTTGCATGCTCGGCGAAATAGCAGCAAACAGTGCTGTTGTGTAGCTTTGACTCAGAACATGAGCGTGCAAGTGGCCCTTTGTGCGTTACGATGTTTTAATTTCCCACCCACACCTGTGTGTTTCGGTGACACATGGCAGGTCAAACGTGTAATTGTGGAGGGTATTTTTTTTAAATAGGACTCAATCTTCCAATATTTCAATGAAGTGTCATGTCATGCCACACTAGGATTCAGCACCATTATTTCTAGAACAACAAAGCAGCCGCACACAAAATTATATCTCGAAGCAAAAAAAAAAAAAAACTGCAGTGCACAAACAAACACTCTCCTTTTTGTTCCACAAAAGCCTGGCCAATGAGCCATAAACATTTAGCGAAGCAGTCACGTCTCCTTCAACTTTTATGTGCCTCACTCGCTGCAGCACGCGTCTTGCCTGCCAAGAAGTTCAGTGATGTCTTCACTCTTTTCTCTGTCGCTCTTTCCCCCTCACTCTTGCTCTTGCTTTTTCTCTCTCTCTCTCTCTGTTTCTTTCTCATATTTAGTCATTTTTCTGCAACACAGAACTATCAGTCTGCATTTGAAGATATTTAAATCGTTCGCTCACGGTGGCAATTCATCCTGTGTGTGTGTCTGTGTTTTTTATGAACCCAGTGAAGAGAGAGAGGGAGAGAGAGAGAGAGAGAGAGAGAGAGAGAGACATGCACTTTTAGGCAGTAAAAATCTGAAGGTTACCGGAAAGCCACCTCTGGCCATATCAAAAGAAGGCATTCTAAAATAAACTCTACTGCTAAACTCTCTCTGTCTTATTTTGGGGAAAGAGGAGGTATCTCTTTTTAACTTGTAATTTCATTTTGCAGTATTCTGTTGGTGGGATGGTGGCCTGTGGAGCGGGCATTGCGGTGGCAGGGGGGTGGTGGCCACCAGATCTCCTCCTGGGTTGTTTATGGCCACCGCGCCACGGCGCAGCCAAGGTCTTCCGAAGGGGAAGCGGCTGCCGGAATTAGCATAAAGCCGGGTTCCCTGGGACCTGGGGTTCTCATTGGGTGAATGCTCTTGCCTCAAGTAAGGACGAGGCGAGGGCAGCCACTTACACGCCAGTGTTAATTGTTTCCAGTGCGAGGCAATGTTTAAGATCCAATGCATTTAGAGAGAGCAGGGAGACACTGCAGAAAGGCGGGGGGGGGGGGGGGGAGGGAAACTATGCCCACAGTCTAATTGAAGAGAAAAGATGGAGTGATTGCTTAGGGAAATACTTTTTTTCCTCTCTTTCTCTCCCTCCCCTGCACTCATCACAAGACTGGCTGTAATAAATAGAGCTTTTATAATAACAGTGGTGAGAGACGGTAGTGGAAAGTCACTGGAGCAAAACCTCTCCCAGCACAAGCCGCAGTAGCGTCTGATTGACTCTTTTAACATTGATTTATTGGTCATAACACTGCATAGTTGTACCAGATAGCCCTCCCATATCAAAAGGTGGATTTTCATTTGAAGTCTCTGCACCGCAAGCGAAGTGCTCAATGTGCTCAACGTCCGCTAAAATAAATGGTAAATAAACGGCGCCGGTTTTTAATTAGACGTGGCGAATGTTCCACCATCTTGTTTGCCTCTCATTATCTGTGTGTTTTAAGGCTGGAAACCCCACCGAGGCCTTTTTTAAAGCTGCTGCTTTTGTTTTTATTTCATTATTTAGATAATGAAGGGCCGCTGCGATAAGAAGTGGGAAGAAAACAGCAGAGGGCTAATGTAAAGTCACTGATGTGTGTGTGTGTGTGTGTGTGTGTGTGTGTGTTGCAGTCATGCCTGTGTAATCCGGGGACAAGTGGTGACATCGGATGGCACCCCACTGGTTGGAGTGAACATCAGCTTCATTAACAACCCTACATATGGCTACACCATCACCAGACAGGATGGCAGGTGAGTGGCTCATTCTCACATTGCGTGTGATTTTTCTCTATCTCTCTCTTTCTGTCTCTCTCTCTGTCTCTCTCTCTGTCTGTCTCTCTGTCTGTGTCTCTTTCTGTCTCTCTCTCTCTCTCTCTTTCACTGTAATCACACACATTCATTTAAACAACAATTCATAAACAGTTTCAACAGTTCCTTCCCCATTAAAACATTCACACCCCAGGTCTGCTCCTCGGCTGCAGCAGTCTCTCCCTCTCTCTCTATCTCTCTCATTGTTTGGATTGTATTCTTTGTTGTTCCTTCTCACCTCCTCTCTCCTTGCTGTTTGAGAAGTCTGAAGTGGCTCTTTATCACAGTCATTCAGTGTAGTGTCTTTCTTTTCCTCCTCCTCTTTAGTCCTTCACTTCACTGTCTGCACTCATCCCCACTCATCCCTCCTCCCCATCCTCTTCTCTTCCTCTCCATCTCTTCATCTCTCTCTCTCTCTCTCTCTCTCTCTCTCTCTCTCTCTCTCTCTCTCTCTCACTCTCTCTCTCTCTCTTCGCCGTCTCTCTTTTTGGGCTAACTCACTTTTCTTCTCACTTTAGTTCTTCACCTTCATTTGCCGTCTGTGATTTTCACACCCACTACCTCCCTCGTTCTTCATTCTTTTTTCTCTCCTCCTCTTACATCAAGGGTGTTTCTTTTTTTCATAGCCTCCCTTTGTTTTTTCTTTGCACCTTTGCACCTTTTCATGCCAGGGGCTCCTCCCCGAATCTCCCCCTTCCATCTCTTTTCCTCCTTTCCACCCTCCCTCTTTCCTTCCTCTCTCTCTTCCTCTCTCTCTTCTCTTTTCTTCAGCTTCCCCTGAGTTTTACTGTGAATTTTGCCACTGCTCCATCATCTGTCTGTCTCCTTCCACTTACCTTCCTGCTTCACTCCCTCTCTATTGTTTTGCTCTCTCTCTCTCTCTCTCTCTCTCTCTCTCTCTCACTCAATATTCTACACAACATACCTGTAAACACTTTTCTGTCTCCCAGTCCTGTACCTAAACACACACACACACACATACACACACACATACTCACTCACTCACACTCTTTCTCTCTTTTCCCACAACTCCCCTGCAATCACCGTGAACAGACTCAGTGCAGCGTGAAATCAGAAAAGCACCTGTTCAGCCACCCCACCTCCTCAAACTCACGCGCACACACACACCCGAGCAGTCTTACTGCTCGTGCCTCTTTTATGATGTGTTCTTCATTGTCCACCAGGTTCAGCTCTCAAATTGCCCCCTTGTCTATTTGCAACAGAAGAGCTTTTTCGCACTGTGTGTGTGTGGAGTGATTGCAAGTCTGCAGTGTTTGTAGGTGTCACAGGGCGTAGATTATTTTTGAACATTTGGACACACGCACACAAAAGAAAAAAAAATGACAAAGTATGTCCGCAAAATAACAGCAAAACAGACATCCAGCTCTTCCACTCCCTTGGCACTCTCCCTTTCACCACAACGAAGAACCGTTTGCACCAGAGGCCGTGTTCCCAGCTGTCGTCTTTAAATAATTTTAATTACTGTTTTCAATTATTAATCTGCGGGGCCGGTGTATTGACTCAGAGACACCATGACGCACTCAGGCCGAGTAAGCGGCGATAATCACATTCCCTCAGACGCTGACACGGGCTGCACGCAAGCACTGCTGTACTGGCGCAAGACTGCATGCCCACTGGGTGTGTGTCGTGATAGATAATGGTCCTGTTGAATTGCACATCGATCAGCAGTCCCACCCTGTCTCGATGTATGTTCTATGAGTGTGTGTGTGTGTGCGTGTAAGTGTGTATGTGTGTGTGTTAGAGAGAGTGCTGCAGATCAGGCTGCTCTTGAACTGTTTGAGCAAAGTGCAAAGACCATACCACATACCGCTTGGACACTAGCATGCACACGCCTACACCTATGCCTGCATGCACGGCCACACAAACACAGACATAGAATCCACAACAATGGCAAGGACGCAACACCAAGGGCAGAACAGACCTTTGTTCGCAGGACGGAGCAAGTTCTGTGTGTGTGTGTGTGTGTGTGTGTGTGTGTGTGTCTGTGTTACTGCAAGTGTGGCAACAAACCAATCCCCTCCAACCCCCACCCCCTGTTGTAGTGGAACATCAGGGAATGGGTCTGAATTAATGTTCAGGCAGTGTGAGAATGCTGAGGTACCTTTAATATGGAGGCAGGCTGGAGGACTTGGTCTCCTGGCACAGGCCCCGCTCCCCAGGGCTCTCAAATGACCAGGTGCTAATTGCGTGTTTTTTTTTTTTTTTTTTGCTTTTTGTTTTTTGTTTTTTTTTTGTCTTTAAAAAAAAAGAGAGCTGTGCTTTTTTCGCCGCAGGTGTGCCAGGCATACAGGTGGTCAGTCGCATCTCGTGCTCCTGTTCGCAGTCGGTGGATGTAACAAGTTTTCGTGCCAGGCGCCTCTCTGACCTGGACCGCTTCAGCAGGAGAGCTGTCAAGCAAACGTGACTCAGCCGGCCCCCCAATTTCACTGCCAGGCACAAAAAAGCAGCAAGTCCATATATTACCACAGGGATTGATTAAGCCACAGGCATCAGCTTGTCCCCTAACCGACAAATTGCATTCCTATGCCAGCTCGCGCGGCGGCCCCATTTTCAAATGGGGTACAATCGGTGTCAGCTTTAACATGATGGCAGAGGCTCCTATCGCACACATGAATATGTCTGCATTCTTATGTTCTCCCCTCAGAGAATAATGGATTTGTGCAGAAAGCCATTCAGCCGATTCCATTATAATTTCTCCAACTAAAAGCTCAATATATAAAGACGGCTGTATAATTCCATTGTATTTGGTGCATATTGTGTACCACATAGATAAAAGACTAACAGGCTGAACAGCATCGCTTCAACCATAGGCTCTCATTTAGTGTTTTAATTAATTACAACAATCATGTAATCCTTTTTCTGTTTCTTTTAGCTGGAGTGAAAAATGCCATGTCTTTATGGTGAAATTTTTCATATTGGTTAATAATAAGTAGAACATTTACAGACTCTGTGTGATTTCTGTGATTTAACCAAACCTTTTACATAGGCTGCCCTGTGGTGAACTCCTCCACTGCTGCTTTTGTTATGCACAGAGAGTATGTGTAAGAGGCGTGTAATAAGTGCTAGAATGGCTAATTAACCGGCGGGGGCTGCCGGCGTGTGCGACTTTTGTCCCTGAGTGCTCTGCGCCTGCTCTCTCTCCGCAGCTTCGACCTGGTCTCCAACGGCGGCGTGGCCATCGCACTGCGCTTTGAGCGCGCTCCCTTCATCACCCAAGAGCATACGCTGTGGCTGCCGTGGGGCCGCTTCTTCGTCATGGACACCGTTGTCATGCGCCACGAGGTCAACGACATCCCCAGCTGCGACCTGAGCAGCTTCGCCCGGCCCAGCCCGGTGGTGGCGCCCGCCCCGCTCACCGCCTTTGCTGGGACCTGCACGGAGAGGGGCCACATTGTACCTGAAATACAGGTAAGATTCTTCCACTGTCTCATGTATATATAGATATATGCCCCAGTGCCCCAACCAATTACACTCCCCACACTATGACAAACATGGTGGACCATAAGCAGTCACTGCAACCTCCCTCACCTGCCTCAGTAAGATCAGTTACCCCAACATTAATCTCAGTGTCATGCCACAGTGCACTAAACACCACCCTAACGTCATGCACCCTAAACCACACCTCTGACCCAGCTTGTCTTTCCCATGCACCATTCTCCATCCTCAGCTGCAGTAGAGGTGTGGTCATCGTCACCCAAAGCCTCCAGCTCGGCTGTGTCCAAAATAAATCTTGTGGCCACTCCACTCTCTTCACATCCACTAACTCCATGCACTCTCCCTTTCACACGCACACACACACACACACACACACACTCCCTCATCCCACTCTAGGGCTCCCCTCAGACTACACTACACTCTCTTCAGTCTAGTCCATCCATCTCTCCCTCTGCCTCCCCTCTGTGTTCTCCCCAGCACACACACACACACTCAGACACACACACACATACACACACACACACACACATCCAATGATTCACTGCCAGCGCATCCGCCTCTGCCTCCTGGCATCCACCCCCATCCACCCACCCACCCCCATCGCCGCTCCATCCTCAAACACATCACTGCCACCCGGTCACTGCTGTGATTCACAGCCGCTTCTCTGTACTCCCGCCCACGCCACCTCCCCCCACCCCACCCCACACTTCAGACACACATACACATACACACACACACACTCACACACACACACACACACACACACACACACACACAC
>JAGFZM010001635.1:398562-403562 GCA_017657215.1 Limnothrissa miodon
AGCAGAGATTTGATGCGATGTGATGTCGCGTGTTTGCCTTGACGTGCCCGTTCAGCAAAGGCTGATCTGCTGTCAGAACGCACACCCGTAGCCGTGCACGACTCTGGCCATCGCCGGCCGTCAAGCCCATAGGCCTTTAGCCTTGAGTCCAAGCCATCACCAACCAACGCTCCACACACACACACACACACACCCCTTGTCGTCTAGATCAATTACGCCACATACCTCAAGATATCGACAGCTGGGGCACTGGGAAAGCGGGGTTGGCGGCTCTCAGCAGTGTGAGGCGCAAGTTTGATGAGGATAAACTGCCCTCAGCGTTTCCAAGAAACCGTTGGCGGGGCGTTATTGAGTTGGGCAGTGTTTTATGTAGCGGCTTGAGGTTCCCGTTCTCTTTTATAGGAGGCCAGGGGCTGTTAGAAGGGGGGGGGGGCAGGGATCCTTGGGCTTATGAAGGAGAATTTAATACGGTAGCCTTTGCTTATTCACGGTTATCTGCAGAAGGAGGAACAGGAAAAGAAAGAAAGAAAGAAAAAGAAAGAGGAAAACAAAAAAAAAATTTCCCCCAGGCTCCTGTTCCTCGCGCACAAGTCAGCAGTTTGACATTTTTATTTGATTTTTTTTGCTGATGCACAGTTTAACTATTGTCAGTTGAAGGTTACGCTACTCTGTGCCTGACCAAAACCCTCACAGCCCTCTAAAGCATCCCACAGTAAACAATTGGATTACAGGAAGTGGCTGATTGTGGTGACACTTTCCAGTTCTATTATTTCATTACAGATAGTCATATCATAACAGTAGCTGATTGCTCTTTATTGGGACTTTTAAAAAATGGAAATGTGGTTTTGTGAGCTATGAATTAATTACCACTGTACACTTTGGAGCTGAAGTAGCAAACAGGGTCCTCAAATAAAGATACTGGCTGTGGCAATTTCGTTGCAAAAGCAGTGCAATCTTCGGTCAGGCAATTTCCCTTTGGAAAAAAAAACTACTTGGATAACCACTCAAATTCAGCCAAATCAATTTCGCTCCATTTATATCCATCTGTAAATACAGCGCTTGGCATTTTCGCACGTTCCTGTTGAGGTTTTTTAATCTCTCCTCGCCACCAGAATACTAAACCAGACATTTAATCTCAGCTCGTCCAGTTTCTTTGCCAGCCTTACTGATGAAATCAGGCATTCAAGGCTCACGCCATTTGCTTACTTGGTTGTCACATGTGTGTGTGTGTGTGTGTGTGTGTGTGTGTGTGTGTGACTGAACAGGAGACTGTTGGCGACTATCATTTCTATTTGTAAAACCTGTGCATCTGTGCGATTCACAGCACAATGAGTCAGTGTATTGGGGCCACAAGGTCAAGCCTGCCTGGACGTGATTAGTGAGTCTGGTTTTGTTTTTCAAGGAGACTCTGTTCACCAGTGTGGACAAATAACTCGGCTTTATAAATGAGCCCAGGAGCGATTCTGTGGGCGCGTCTGACAGATCCACACACACACACACACACACACACAGACTTGCACATGATTAGTGCCTTATTCCAGTGGCTTCAGTTAATCTGATCATTTGACTTTGTTTTCTCTGTTTTCTTTGGTTCCATCCTCATCCCCCAACACAAACACGCATGCACTCACGCACACACACATACACACACACACACACACACACACTGACTCACACACCCACACCTCTTCACTAGATATCAGCATTGAATCTTTAGTGTAAAAAATTGTGTATTTGCTGTGTTTTCCCCCCTTTACCTGTACCGTGGGCGTCCATTTTCCTCACTTTTATCTATGATCAGCTCTCTGGTATCAATCGTTTTGGCCTCGGAGGCTCTCGGGCAGAGAATCATGGTTCATCTGACTTCTCCTTCCTCCCACCCTGGTGGATAACCTTTATATAAACTCAACTGACTCACTTGGCTTTTTTTCGGTTCCGAGGATGCTGGTCGGCCGAGATGAGAGATAAAAGCGGCACATTAGCAAACAATGTTTTATTTTTTTACTTATTTTTTTCTCGGTTCATGGTTGTGAGCAGTGCAGATTTGTGCTGACCGCCTCATTTTTTTCCCCTTGCTTCAGGTGCGGTTAGAGTGGCCTACTGACCTGGCCGTGAGCCCGATGGACAACTCTCTGTATGTTCTGGACAACAATGTTGTGCTCCAGATCTCGGAGAACCACCAGGTAAGCACAAAGCCATGACTGCGTACCTTTACTGATCTGTCCCTTGGGGGCACAGTGCTGTGCGTCTGTAGTCTGTATTCAGTTATGCAATCAGTGTGCTTTATTTCTGCTTCTTCTAACGTCGTCTAGGTGCGCATAGTGGCGGGCCGTCCCATGCACTGCCAGGTGCCCGGCATCGACCATTTCCTGGTGAGCAAAGTGGCGGTGCACGCCACCCTGGAGTCGGCAAACGCCCTGGCCGTGTCACACAGCGGAGTGCTCTACATCGCTGAGTCGGACGAAAAGAAGGTGAACCGCGTGCGGCAGGTGTCGACCAGCGGCGAGATCTCGCTGGTGGCCGGCGCCCCGAGCGGCTGTGACTGCAAGAGTGACCCCAACTGCGACTGCTACTCAGGCGATGAGGGTTATGCCAAGGACGCCCGCCTCAACGCACCCTCCTCGCTGGCCGTGTCGCCCGATGGCGAGCTGTATGTGGCCGACCTTGCCAACGTGCGCATCCGCTACGTGCGGCGCAACCGACCATTCTTAAGCCCGCTCAACATGTATGAGGTGTCGTCGCCCATTGACGACGAGCTCTACCTGTTCGACTCCAACGGCAGTCACATATACACCCAGAGCCTCACCACCGGCGACTACGTCTACAACCTCACCTACACCGGCGAGGGCGACCTGGCCACCGTGACCAACCTCAACCGGAACGTGGTGACCGTGCGCCGCGACACCACTGGCATGCCTCTCTGGATCATGGCGCCCGACGGCCAGACCTTCTGGTTCACCATCGGCACCAACAACGCCCTGAAGAGCGTGGCGGCCCAGGGCCACGAGCTGGCTGTCATGACCTACCACGGCAGCTCAGGGCTCCTCGCCACCATGAGCAATGAGGATGGCTGGACCACTTTCTATGAGTAAGTGGAAATAAAATGTTTTTTTTCTGATGGGAGGTGGGAATAATAAGGGCTTGTTTTCATGTCTTCTGCTTGTGTTTGATGAACTGTTCATCTTGTTAGCCTTTGAGAAACCCTCAGTATGGTGTGGAAGATCTGCCATGTTGTGGTTGTGGCACCCAGCAGTTTTAGTACTTTTGAAAGCTTTTATTGAAGCTTGTTTTGAGACTTTGTGGTATAAATGGCAGCACTGTTTGTCACAGTATGAACTCCTGAAGAGGCCTGACTTCCACTTCTAAATGGACTGTCTCCATAGAAACATAGTAAACAAAGTAGCAGCAGTCACTAAGGTCTGAGATGGGATTTTGTGTTCCAAGCGCACTCAGGCAATCTTGTATTCCAGGCACTCTTGGCGGAATAGTTGCTTGTTAAGTTTACTCTCACAGGGACAAATATTTGCTGAGAGTTTATTCTGTGTTGGGCTCTTGATATGTTCTCTTCAAATATTCCTGTCATACGTTTTTGGAATTTGCCGTTCTCACCTGCGCAGGAAATGTGAGGGGCTCTCAAGTGTATAATCCTGTTTGCTGTAATCACACAAAACAGGATTAAGGAGTTTTTTTGAGGGAAACTAATTTAGCACATATTTTATCCCAGTTTAGAAGTCGAAAGTGCACACAATAAAGCCTCCTCTTGGCTCCTTTTCAGTGTTTCCACATTTCACCAGCACTGGCGGAATTTGTGTTTTGATATTTCAAAGGTGGAGGATTTTATCAGCCATTTGAATTTAACAAGTTAGATGACAATTTGGAAAGAGGCGAGTCGAGCAGTCGGTCCGCTCAAGAGTGAGCCTCTGTGTAATACAGGTTCAAAATGTGACGAATATTATTTTAAAATCGCGAGTAAGGGTCAGCTTTGCCTTGCATGAATGAGAGAAGCACATGCCTCTCCCCAAGGCTGCTCTCAAGACTGACATCTAGTTTGCATTCTGATGCCATCTTTTATCCCTGTAATTGCACTACATTTCATTAGCCTTTCTTACGCCTCTCTCATCACTTAGTCTTATTTCCCTTGCAAACAGACAAACAAATCACAATAACAAGTGTGCTACCTCAGTACATGCAATTAAATAAAAGCAACACAGCGATTGCCATTAGGAATGGTTTCATGAAGGGTGTTTTTCTGGGCAATTAGATTTTACCATTGCATCCCCTCTCTGACACACATATAGACGCACATGTGTGCATGCACACACACACACATACACATACACACACACACACACACACACACACACGCACACACACCCTTTGGGTAAAGCAGAGTCTTGCATGTAATGAAATGCTCTTCTCGTTGCGCTCGCATAATTAGCTTTGAAGGTCAGGTCCTTACCCGAGGGGTCAACCGCATAATCTCCTCCCCCTACTAACCCCCCCCCCCCCTTCCCTCTCAGTAATGCCTGGAAGATGGAGCATTTATCTCTTTTTCTGGCGAGCCACACACACACACACACAGCCTGCATAGTATTGTTCTCAGTCACATGCCGCCATTTATCGCACCGCACACCTGAGCTCGTTAATTACGCCTTCTTTACCCTATTAGAAGCGCTAATTGTTATTGGACAGAATGAAACAGGAGTGAGCCCACCGCCACCTCCGCTTCCATGGCCACCCAACACACACACACACACACACACGCAGAGAGACTGTGTCTGCTTCCCGTGTGCCCCTTCAGGTCTTTTGTCTCTGGTTGTTTGTGCATCGTGGAGAGTTCCTCTGCTTCTGTGGTTGTTGAGGTGACTCTGGTAGGCAGATGCCCTTTTTCTGGGGTTCGCCTGGATATATCAGCGTTGCATAGCACAAAGTAAACAAATCACTTGATTTGTTTAGCTCCACTTGAACTCTCAGGGCTGTTCTGCTTTGTGCATGTTGTA
>JAGFZM010001635.1:408562-410352 GCA_017657215.1 Limnothrissa miodon
GTGATACGGGCAACTTGTATCATGCTGTGTGCTTGTGACTGTGATGGTGGGTGTGTGTACCTATTGTACCCTGCTGTGAGTTGTGTGTGTGTGTGTGTGTGTTCCTGTGTGTGTGCGTGTCTCCTTGTGTATCTCTCTGCATGTGTGTGTGTGTGTGTGTGTGCCTTTGTCCACTGTGTCCTCTCTTTGTGTCCACGCCTCAAGGCATTCCCTCACAAACCGACTACCTTTCCAAAGCTCCCCCTCAGAGAATCTCTGTAGACCTAAGGGAGGGTTGGTGTGATCTTTTATTTCACACACATAAAATACCATGAGAATCCTCAGCAAAGCACTGCCAAGGTTTTTTTTTTTTTTTTTTTTTTTCATTTCTTACATACAGCTGGTTTCTGGTACAGTCACAGCTGCCCCTGAAACTTATGCATGTGTTAGAGTAGCTAACACCCCCCCCCCCCCCCCACACACACACACACACACACACACACTCATATACACACACACACACACCTCCGCTCCCACACCCTCAGAGTCACACTCCTCAGCTCCTCTTCTGGTTTCTCTTTTCACTTGGGCAGCCTGAAGGGCACCCTCTCCTCTGCTTTGTGAGGACCCACTTCCAACCCCACCCCCACCCCTCCCCGAGGCCCCCCCGGTATGCCACCTCCGAAGTGTCAGGAACCAGCGAAGCAGGCCGGGGCTCGAGTCGGAGCAAGGTCGTCCCCTCTTTTCTCTCCTCCACTTTGTTTTTCTCTCCTCCGCTCTCTGCCTCTTTATTCCTTGGTGTCTGCGTGCCACTGACGGGCTCGGTCGGAGCTCTCACACCGCGCTTCTTCCCCAAGAGCTCTCCACGTGCAGTGAATTTTTACATAACATGTCGCTTATGGCCACTTAGCCCCGATGCCATTATTCACAGAGACGAGCTTCGTGTTTGTTTTAAAGCCGGAGCTTTGCGCAGTAATTGCGCTCCCAGGGAGTTGAACCCGTGACCTCTCAACGATGCTGGCGCTGGCAACTGCCTCTCCCTCAGCCTGCCGGTCAAAACCCTCAAACGTTCGACATGTGAGCACGGAGCAGATGAATCGCTAGCGAGCGCGTGTTTGTCAAACAGCGTGCGACAAACACTCCCTGCTGTGTTTCGAGCACATGCGGCACGCTGATCGTCAGACACCCTCGGGTCCCATTCCGTAGTCTTTGTCTTTGCCTTTGAATTTCTTTTGACTTTTTAAAAAAAATTCAGGCAATTAGCATTTCACCTGGTGAGTCACTCACTCGCTCTCCTGCGCTGTCGCTACCTAATGAGACTGGCGCGCGCTCCTGTTGCTGGGGCTTTCTGTCGCCGTGGCGGCCATTGCCAGGGTGCGTGACTGACAGACAGCTGATGGCGGCAGGTATTACTCTGCGCTCAGCTGGACTGGGCCTTGCCGCGCCGGGCTCGCCACTCTACACCACCGCCTGGGGAAGGCTGACAGCCAGGCACTGGCCCTCCAAATTTATTTCCAGCCCAGCAGCAGTCACAGTCCGATCAGCACTAGACTGATGGGTGTGCTACACCTCTCTCTCTCTCTTTCTATCTGTCTTTTTTTGTGTTTCTCTCTCAATCACACACTTCTCTTAATCTTTTCTCTTTCTCTCTCTCCTCTCACCCTCTTTCTGTAGTTCTCTCTCTTTCTGTATTTCCAATCTACCACTCACTCTCACGGTCTTCCAACTTCTCTTTCTTCCCTTTCCCTTTTGTTCAGCCTCTCACTCTCCCTCATTCTCTCTCTCATTCTCTCTCTCTCTCTCTCTCTCTC